>VDFB02334176.1:0-42090 GCA_007258455.2 Sequoia sempervirens
ATGAATCAACCATTCTATTTCTGATTTCTACTCCTTGTTAAAGCATGGGACTTTGATTCAACTAACTTGAGGAGGAAAACCCCCTAGGTTTGAAATTGGACAAAAACTCCTAATTCAGACTTGGGGTGATCTCATTTAGAGATTGTATACAAGCTTCAAGTTGATAGGCATATCAAATTCATGGTAAAATCTTTGTTGAGTTTGCATATAAGTTTTTTTTGATAATTTTGTGGCTGCTCTCAAAGAGCTGATTATATATAGTCATAGTAACATATTTGGTTGATAGTAGAATTGGCAAGTCAGAATTGGTGTATTTTGATAGTGATTCAATTCGTTCGTTGTGGGGTATGGTGGCGATTCATATTCAAGAGTCACAATTTTTATTCCTTCTTGTGTGGCGATAGCTGTACGACTATAAATCTGCAATTCTAAATATTAGTGATCCAAATTCTTCTTCATATTCCAAAACGTCGATTCAAACTCTTCTCAACACTTATTTCTTGGGTGCAACCAATTATAGGAGCTATAATTCAAGTCTACAGTTCATTGTATTTTTAAGGGTTTAGACAAGTTGAAGGTTTCATGTCAGATTTAACAATTGTCTCATGATATTCCAAAGAGATTTTCATTGACTTTGTGGCAGATTTGTTTCAGAATCTAGTGACTCAAATGACATACATTCAACTCCAACGGAGTTGTATAATTAGTGATTTTGTGTTTATAATTATATGTAATTCAAATAATATAAAATATTCCATTCAGTATATTGCAATGGTATCAGAGCTGGGTCTTGCTAGCTTATGAAAGAGACCAGTAATTTAATGCATATTACATATCACCTTTGGTGTTGAATGTTACAGTTTGGGATATTAGTGAAGATTTCAAAAGTTGTATGAAGATTGAAGAATTTTAGTTTTAATTTATTTATTCATTAAATAATTAAGAGGTTTGAATTGTTGAATGAATACAATATTTTGAGCTTTCGCAGCCATTGGTTCAGACTTGTTGGTGAATAACATAAGACAACAAAGGTGGCAATAACATTGGGAGACAATTTTTGACAAAGCATGATGACTGGCTTCCTTTGAAAGAAGGGTAGATAAAGCTAGGATGTCAACTTGTGGAGGTTATATGAATTGTTTGAGAAGAGTTGCTGGAAAAAACTAAGGATTGTTCTCATGAGGAATTATTAATAATAGGAGATTGATGCTGATAAAGAAAAAAGATTGATACAATGATAGACATGTTAGGTTAGATGTTCCACATGATGTCGAATGATATGAATGCTTCCAAAAGGCTAAATAGTGAGGCAAGCAGTTTAGGAGCCAATAACAATAATTAAAACAGTGACACATAGAGAATAGTTTCTGGGTTTGTTGATAGACCTCTACATCCCACTTTCATTCGTAGAGAAGATATTTTGTGGTGGAATTCTTAAAGTTCAATGTAGGAAGATATGAATGCCAACTATGCCAAAAGACAATATCTCTCATAAATTTCATGAATATAAAGAGAACCAGAAATGGATCAAGAATTGAGCCTAGACTTTAGAAGGATTTACAAATTTTCAAAGAATTGGTGTAGCAGAAGTAAAAAAGAACATTTAGAACTAGAACCCCAAGAAGTCATCAAAAGGATTACAACACTAGAGCAATCATTGCCATGAATCAAATCCCATTATAATCAACAAAAGAAGATTTATCCTACTGCAAGAAAGATTGATGAGAGCTGAAACAAACTTTGAATAAAAAAATCTTTGCTTCTTATGCAACGAATTTTGGGAGCCAAGCCACAAGTGTCAAAGCAAATAAGTGATGTCATAAGAAAAAGAGTCAGGGAAATTTGATGAAGAATCAGAAAATAATGTGGAGTATGAGGAAATAAACACATTAAAACCACAAGCTGAACAAAAGGTTTCACCAATTACTACCGTTGCTTTTGAGTATGCCAAAATTGATAGCTCAACAGCTAACAGTAAGAAATTTGGGAATGTTAACAGTGACTGGGAATTAGAAATAATGGATTCAGAAGACAATTGTTCAAAATTAGGCTAGAAAATGGTTTGAACATGAAATTGATTTCCAATGTGAAAACAAGAATAATATTCAAATTTTCCACTGGGTTGCAAATAACCCACTTTTTGAAGTGGATGTAAAGAGATTTGTCCACTGGGATAATCCACTTTTTGAAATGGATGTATAGAGGTTTGTCCACTAGGATAATCGACTTTTTGAAATGGAGGGAGAGACATCTCTTGTTTCAAGTTCTGTAACTTGTGCTAATATCAGAGTAGCACAATGGAAGTTAAATGGTTTTTCATAAATATCAACCCTCAGGAAAGCTTGAAGTTGCAGAGACAAGGCAATTAGTAGAGTTGGGTATGATGTAGGAAGCTTTGTAGGGCAATATGGATACTTAAGTAAAGTTGTTTGAAGACAAGAAGGACAAAGTTATTAAGAGACCACATCAGCAAGACTTAGCAATAGATAGGCAATTAATGAAATACACTGCCTTATTAGAGATTTAGAGTATTTCCAAGATTGATTTGGGATCTTGATTTCTTTAGAAAGATTCGGTCAAGTAGAGAAGAAATTTTGGAGAATCCTAGTTAAGATTGCTTGAGGACAAGAAATCTTGGGAAGGGAGGACTGTAATGTCCCTTTTTCAAAATGAAGCCAAGTTGAAACCCGAACACCCATCATTCATTTTCAATGAGTTTTAGGAATTTTGCACTAAGGAAATGGAATTAAAATTATGATAAAAAGGACCTCAAGTAAAGTTAAAATATAAAATAAGGTCTCTTATAATTAAAGTTTATTATAAATAATTCCTCTCAAATATCAATCAAGTGTCATTAAGGAAATTTGAAGAGTTATTATATCTTTTGGAGGAAAACTCTATTTAAGAGAGGCCAAACAAGGAGAAGGGGGATATGGATATTTCTGATTTCTACTCCTTGTAGCATTGGACTTTGGTTCAATTAATTTGAGGATGAAAACCCTCTAGGTTTGGAATTGGAGGATGAAAACCCCTAATTCAGACTTGGGGTCATCTCATTCAGAGATTGTATGAGCTTCAAGTTGATAGGCATATCAAATCCATGGTAAAATCTCTGTTGAATGTGCATAGAAGATGTTTTTTTTTGGTAATTTTGTATTTGCTTTCAAAGAGCTGATTATCTATAATTGTAGCAGCATATTTGGTTGACAGTAGAATTGGCATATTTTGATAGCGATTTCCAATCTGCATAAGACGATAATATGGATTAATGCAACTTACGTGTATACTTTGTGGCTTACATGTATTAATGTGACTTATGTGTATTCATATTTTGTGACTCATGGGTATTCAAGAGCGTGCTTCATGACTTATGTGTATTTATATGCATGCTTCATGTATTATGTGTATTCACGTGTATGCTTCATGCTTCTTGTGTATACTTCATGTATTCACGTGTATGCTTCATGCTTCTTGTGTATACTTTATGTATTACGTATATTCAAGTGAATACTTTGTGACTTACATGCATTCATACTTTGTGACTTGCATGTATTAATATGTATACTTGTGACTTACATGTATTCATGTGTATACCTTGTGATTTGTGTGCATTCATGTGTATACTTTGTGACTTATGTGTATTCATGGGTATACTTTGTGACCCACATGTATTCTGACGTATACTTCATGACTTACGTGTATTGCTTCACATCTTGTATGTATTTATGTGTCTTTTACATGCATGCTACATGTACCAAGTATATCCATGTGTTTGCTTCATACCAAATGTGTCTTCAACAAAGGTGTTTATGATTACTTTATGCTTAAAAACTATGAAAATGTTAAAAACTTTGTTAATCAAAATGCTTCTTGAGTTTAGAAACACTAACAAATTAACTCATCTAAAATTGAATACTGAGGAGTTGTAACTATTGAAGTGAAAAGATGTGATATAAAAGGGAGAGCATCTCATCCATGATTAGGATCAAGGATATTCATATAAATTTGATACAAATCAAGTTACATTATGGGCCATAACCCTCAAATCCCGGGATCATTTGCACCTCTCAAACCTTGGAATAAATGGATATTGTTTAAATGAATCTAGTGAAATAAAACAATACTTTCCCAAGATATGGAAATAAATTTAGTACCAAACATGTGGGTATGTCAAAGAAGAGTGATAACTCCCAATTGATTTAAAAGTTGGACAAGAATTGATATTAGTGTAAATCTATAAATTCAAGTCCTCCTATCGTTTGATTGTAAATACTAAACTTTTGGACTTGATCACTCCAATAATATTGTACTTAAAATATGTACCTAGAGAGTTATAAGATACGAGACAATGATAAGAAAATATATGGTTGGAAGATGTTTTGGTCTATTTTGCATTCCCAACAATATTAATGTTATGTGAAATGGAGTATACTTTACCTGAGGAAAAAATGTCATCTAGATCCCTTACTCAAATAACAAATTGACCTTGCATCAAGGGATAAGATTTTCACAACATTTCCATCAAATAAAGGATCCAATACTTTTCTATTGTTCTGAATTGGGAATTTTGTATCATGGCCTAGGAGCCTTGGGGTAATGAAATGAGAGAAACTTTGTCTTAAATAATAGATTTTATCAATTCCCAACTCTCGGTTTGTGGTTGAGAGTTGCTCCCATACTTTAAAAGATAGAATTAACCCTATTAGTAGACAAATATACTAACAACTACTCATTCAGGGACATCATTGTAGTGTAAATTATATCAAGGCACCGCAACAGAAACCAATTACATTGCAAGGAGCAGTACCAAGAGATTACAACTCCTAGTTGTGATTGCTTGAGGATAAGCAATCTTGGGTGGGGTGGACTGTCATGCCCCCAAAATTGTAACACTAAGATATAAAGCATTGAAATGCAAATAAATAAATAAAATAAGTGACAAAATACATATTATTATAATTATAATTATCATGAGATAATATTATAATTATAATTATCAAATATAACAAAATATTAACAATTAGATATTATTATAATTATAATTATTATAATATAATAATATAAAATATACATATAAACTAACATAGAAAATAAAGGAAACATAAAATATATTAATATAGACACAAATAATAAATACATTTTAAGCAGGAGGCACTGATTCATTCACATACACAACCATTATATTGGTTAAGGCAGCATCAATCAAGGGATGGCAGGGATTTTGTTTATGATTAATGATAATAGCCAGCGAGCTCATTCATTATAGCAATTCATTATGGAATGGTAGCGATCATCTATGAAAGGTTGTGATTATGTTCCCAAAGGCAGCGATTAGTCCAAAATAGAAAGTCAAGCCCTTTGATGCAGCCTTCCACATAGACATGGGAATATATATATATATGATCATTTGCAAAAGGGGGATAGGTACCGGCAAGGAAATAAAAGGAGATTTAACAGATATAAAGGAATAGCATTCAAAATTAAGTAATGATCTGCACTCAGAAAGGCAACGGAATGGGATACAATATATATATATATATATATATATATATAAAAGGAGATTTAACAGATATAAAGGAATAGCATTCAAAATTAAGTAATGATCTGCACTCAGAAAGGCAATGGAATGGGATACAATATATATATCTATATCTATATCTATATATATAAAAGGAGATTTAACAGATATAAAGGAATAGCATTCAAAATTACGTAATGATCTGCACTCAGAAAGGCAATGGAATGGGATACAATATCTATATCTATATCTATATCTATATCTATATATAAAAGGAGATTTAACAGATATAAAGGAATAGCATTCAAAATTAAGTAATGATCTGCACTCAGAAAGGCAACGGAATGGGATACAATCAGATTTAAACACAGATATATTTACAGCAAACAAGGACATGGAGTTTTAAGCAGATATAAAGGAGGGGTATAAATTACAGATCGGAGATTTAATCATGGAGGGAAAACAACATAAATCTGGAATTTATATATTTTGAGTATTAAATCAGATTATGGAATCACGGGAGAAAAATAAATATGAAATCTGGAATAAGATAGCAGCAGATATAACCAGAAGATGGAACGTCATTACAGATATATATAATAGATAAGCTTGTATAAAATAGATTAGAAATGATTATATATGTATATATATAATCATATATATAATTATTCACGATTGTGAAATAATGATGCTTGCAGCAATTATTGGGCCTTATAAGTTGTTATGTTTCTTTAATATGAATATGAATAATAGATTCTTATGCGTTTGATTTACACTAACAATATATTTTGAATATTAAGAACAGATCATCATAGAGAGAATACCAAAGTATTATATATACAAAATCTGCAGGAGATAAACGGCAGTAAAGTGATCGACGCCCAACATAAGCTCTTACGCCATATACAACAAATTCAACCAGGGTAACAACATAATCAGATTTTGTGGTATGATGTTTATTCAATCAGATACATATATATATTAAACACTGATATAATAGCATATTCTGTAGCATATATTTTTTGATATTGTTAACAGTGATATAATCCTAGTTTGACAATAATTGGTCATGAAGGGATGAGGCAGGACTGCAAAAAGGGAGAACTATGAGGAGGACCCCCTATTATGCAAAAAGGGAGAACTGTGAGTAGGACACCCTATTATGCAAAAAGGGAGGATCAAGGACACCCTATTGCAGCCTCCCAATTATCCCCACTTATATTAATTGTTGAAGTAAATAAAGAAAGGTCTTCAATCATAAGAAGAGAGGTTGGCATGATGGAGGAGAACGGTGTAAAGCCCTCACTAGGTACACTACCTCATGATGATGGTTAATGACCATTGGTTAGGGACCACATGAGGCCACAGAGGATAAGGTCCTACTGTTGGGCCTAGGGTAGAGGATACTTGGGGCATCTCATCATGTCTTCCTCATTATGGTTGAGACCACGTAGTCCTTGGGACTTGTTGTATTGATATATATAATCTTTCTTAGACTTAGAACTAAATGTATTTCATGAATTATGTTTGTCATATTCATCTAACATGGTTGGAGGTTTCCATAACCAGACTTACATCATTTCAATTTTAAGTAGGAATTATATCTTTAACTACAATCTGCTATTGGTTTCATTTGGAATTGTGATTTTAGGGTAAAATATAAGGTGATCCCAAAAGGGGACATTGCATTTAGTCAGTAGAAAAGAAATTTTGGAGAATCCTAGTTAAGATTGCTTGAGGACAAGCAATCTTGGGAAGGGAAGATTGTAATGTCCCTTTTTCGAAATGAAGCCAAGTTGAAACCCAAACACCTATCATTCATTTTCCATGAGTTTTAGGAATTTTGCACTAAGGAAATGGGATTAAAATTATGAAAAAAGGACCTCAAGTAAAGTTAAAATATAAAATAAGGTCTCTTATAATTGAAGTTTATTTTAAATAATTCCTCTCAAATATCAATCAAGTGTCATTAAGGAAATTTGAAGAGTTATTATGTTTTTTGGAGAAAAACTCTATTTAAGAGAGGCCAAACAAGGAGAAGGGGGATATGGATATCTCTGATTTCTACTCCTTGTAGCATTGGACTTCGGTTCAACTAATATGAGGATGAAAACCCTCTAGGTTTGGAATTGGAGGATGAAAACCCCTAATTCAGACTTGGGGTCATCTCATCCAGAGATTGTATGAGCTTCAAGTTGATAGGCATATCAAATCCATGGTAAAATCTTTGTTGAGTGTGCATAGATAATGTTTTTTTGGTAATTTTGTTTTTTCTCGCAAAGAGCTGATTATCTATAATTGTAGCAGCATATTTGGTTGAAAGTAGAATTGGCATATTTTGATAGCCATTTCCAATCTGCATAAGATGATAATATTCCAAGGAACCATGGTGGTGCAATTCGTTCATTGTAGGGTCTAAAGTGGTGGCATTTCATATTCAAGAGTCATGATTCCAAAACAGAAATTCAAATTCTTCTCAGCACTTCAATTTGGGCAAGGGTTTCAAGGGATATTTGTGTTCAAGTGCAATGTTTCATAATCCCCACTGCTACCAATTGTGGGGGTTGTAATTCAAGTCTGTAGATCATAGTATGCTTAAGGGTTTAAATTAGTCGAAGGTTTCTTGGCAGATTTAACAATTCTCTTATGATATTCTTGAGAGATTTTCAATGACTTTGTGACAAATTTGTTTCAGAATCTAGTGACACAAAAGGCATACATTGAACCTCAACAAAGTTGTATAATTAGTGATTTTGTGCTGATCATTATATATAAATCAAATAATATGTAATGTCCCCTTTTTCATGAGCATTGGAGTTTAGAGGAAGTAGCCTATTCTTGATCCTCGTAGGCTAATAAGGCTTGATAAGAGGATCGTTTGGCAGATACCCAGTTGATTGGTTGGTTCATTTCGCGACTTCATGAAGGTTTTCCTAGTAGCGTCATGGATATTTCTATTTTTGGAAACCTTATTTTTATATTATAATGTTATAATGCACTTTAGGAGTTGGGTTATATTTTATATTATTATAAAGTGCAATATTAAAATATTATTATGACAAGCTTCTAGAAGTTGAATTTTATATTATTCTTGTTGGGCTGACCTCTTGAAGAAAAAGAATAAATAGACATTGAGGGCTCATTTCCTAGCACCCAAATTTGATGTTGATGTTGATGTTTTCCATTTCATCTTGTGGAGCCTGGGGTTTCTGCAGATTGTTCTTTATCATAGGAAACAAAAACTTCCTATTGATAACAATTTTGAGGGTGTGAAATTTCATCTGAATTATTGCAGCTGGGAGAAAGTTACTACAGACTTTCTATTTGAGCTTCATTGCAAAAACTTAGTGGCCTTTGGCTAAGTTTTTGGTATAGTTTGATTGGTGTAATTGTTGGAGACATTTTGGCATTTGAAGTCTTCATTCTTTTGCTATCAAGAAGGTCGATTCGCATTGTGTATATTCAGATTTAAATTTCAGTCATTATTATCAGCTTGTGTGAGAGGTTCGATTTTGCTCATGGAGGGGTTCTCATGTAACGATTTTGTCATCTACGGGAAGCACTCCATTCTTGGGGTCTGTCTAGTGAAGTTCGATGCTGATTGGGAGTCTAGAAGGCTGCGAATTAATTGTTTTGATCAGTTACATCAGAAACAGGGGCGGCTGGTTGAAGAATTCGACTTGGTTGGAAAAAGAGT
Source organism: Sequoia sempervirens (assembly GCA_007258455.2). NCBI lineage: Eukaryota > Viridiplantae > Streptophyta > Pinopsida > Cupressales > Cupressaceae > Sequoia > Sequoia sempervirens. The sequence goes on from VDFB02334176.1 coordinate 9,216, forward strand.
TCATTTTGCATTTTTGCTGCTTTCTTCATCATCTCCAATCAAGGGTGCACATTGTAATCAGGTTCTCCTACATTGTATGCATTCATCATAAGATATAAAAATAATTTTGCATATCAGCTGTAGGTGCATGTTTGTTATCAGCAATCTCATACATTCAAGTTAAATGTAATGCCAAAAGTCTTGGCCACTTTATATCAGCATTGTATTGGACAATCATTGCAATCAAGGAGAAATAAGTAGTTGCTCAATTATAGATGTTATTGTGCATTTAAACATCATTGTACTCAGCTCAATAGTATGCATGCCAATTGTTTACCAAAATGTCAATTGGCTGTAGGTGACTAGTTTGCATTTATAAATCATTTATATGCTTGGGGAAGGTTAAAAGAAGTCAATTATGCATTGAGATTATAGTTTAGACATTATAGAAATCATTTGTAAGCATTTCTATTTATTTGTCATCAACTACAAGCATTTATATCAGACCTATAACTCAGACCAGCAAGCTGAAAGTTTGCATGTGAATTGTTTGACAAAATTCCTTGAGCCTTCAATCAGCATTTTGAGGTTAGATTTGAGCAGGGTCATTACATAATATAAAATATTCCATCTAGGATATTATAGAAGGTGCTAAGTTTGGTCAAGGTTAGTGGATTAAATAGAACATTGTTGGTGTGATACTTTATATTGATTGTAGAAGAGTATATTGTAATTGTAGATTGAGACTATAAAAGACTTGTGTTGAATTTTTTAGATTTAAAATTATATAACAATGATTATCTTTTGGTGGTGGGTTTTCACCTATAAGGGTTTTCCATGTGAATCTTGGTGTCTTGTGTAATCTTGTGTTTGTATATTGTTCCATTTACTATGTCAATGTTAGATAGATTTGGAAAATACTATTAATTATTTGTGGATCATATAATCTTAATTTTTTATCCCAATCTATCGGTTATTTGTAATAGGGGTGCAAATCCTCAACAAGTATAATCTACACTAGATCCCGTATTGTCTTCAAAGTGTGGGCATCCATACTCAACATTCATAGTATTGGCAAGGCCCCCCTTCCTCCAAGAAGAAACACATGTGGTGGTTCTTTTCAAACAAATACCATATTGAAATTGGTAGAATATACACATAATTTAGATGAATCCATAATATATAGAAAGTGATGCCAAAAAATATGTAATACTATATTGTTCATTGGGATAAAGCCTATAGGCTTTTGCACAAAACTTCACCCAGCTAACTATTACATAACTAAGATTTATTTTATTTCTATACTAATAATTATTTATTATATTTAATCATTTAATCTATATTTACTATGCAAAGATGTATTATTCCAATGAGGGGAAGGTCATTGTGATTCAAATGAAATCTAAATTGTAGGGTTCTTTAGGTACCCCCTCGTACTCATATTGGTTTGGTTTGGGGTTGGAGGGGCTCTAGATTTGCCTAGGCTGCCTGGGGCGGACCTTGGGCAAACTTGGGGTGGACTTAGGCGAGCCTAGGAGGATCTAGGGCCTAGCTACCCATAAATGTAAAAGAACACTTTTTAAAACATTTTTAAACTAAAAAAGTATACTAAAAATCTAATTTTGCATATGGGCATATTTTTTGGACACCACGTGCTGTCCACTCACTCAACTTGATAATGCCATAAATATTGAGTGGCTCAAAGAAATCTTCATGGAGGTGGAGGAGATTCAAATTTTTGTGACTAATCATATGCAACAAGCCATCTGCAAGACCTTTTCCAACTTGGAGTTATTGAAAGTAATTTAAATTTTATGTTATAGTATATTTTTTAATTTTTGATATGTGACATTGCATCTACCTTTTAATATTTTAATTTGATTTATTTCTTACACCATGTTAATGTTAGAAATATTGTCATTGATGTCAAAGGAAAATGAATGTCACAATGAATGGAATTGAGCATGACGAAAGATAGCATATTTGAAGGCAAGGACGAGCTTGCTTCCATGACCACCAAAGTGCTTATGGACTGACTGCAAAAATAAAATAACACATGAGATCACTATAAGAAATGGGTGTTGCTATTTAAGATATGATGATACAAATCCTATGGACATCTTTCCTGATTCCAATGAGTAAGAATGTTGAAGAAGCAAAAGAACATGGTTAGAATGCTCTCGTGAAGGATAAAGACATTGAACAAGTTGAAATAGAGATTATAAGAAGTGTATACATACCAACATACTTGATAGGAAAGAAATGTCAAAAAGTTGAATTGGTAGACCCGATTGAACTAAACAAAAAGGAAGAGGAATACAAAAAGGGAGTGGTCTGCATGCCCACAACATTGTTTACATAATCATGTATTCTGAAGCACATCGAGTTCCTTGAAGACTATGCTGAGGAATTGCCACCTTCATTGTCAAAACCAACTATGTGAGATTTGGATTACTACGTGGGTTTTTTATTAGCAGATATCATATTAAGAAGGCTGACCTACCTTGTGTTAGAGTTTAAATTAATAATTCAAACCATTCTAATAATGCTGGCTGCTTCCTATATTATCGCCAAAATGGGAGATCAAGTTTAAGTTTAAAATAAACTTTTGTTAGAGAGGCCGATCTCCCTCTAAATGGAGTGCTCTCTATTTAATAAGGAAAAATGTCTTATTCATATAATTTTTATGAAGTGGTGTGATTAGGATTTAAAGGGAAAGATTATGATTAATAAAAGATAATGGTTCAGAAGGCTGCGGTTAATTGTATGAAGACAGCGATTCATTTTTCATTAAGTGCAGCGACTCTTTATGAAAGGAGTAATAAAAGCTTGATATGGAGATAGCATTTATGGCTAACAAAAGGGTAGCAATTAATTTAACAAAGAGTTATGTCTTCTTAATTGGACATCTCTTCTCAAAGAGATACATCTCTTTGTGTAGAAGCATTAAGCTATAAAAAGTATAAGGAATGTATGAAAAGTGGTGTGTTGTGTGATTTTAAAAAGAAAAATAATATATACACCAGCAGATATATGAGTATGAATATGCAGATATAAAAAGATGTATATGTAGATATAGAAGAGTATATACAGATGTAAAAGAGGAATATATCCAGATATAAAACAGATGTGTATATGCAGATATAATTGAGGAGAAGAAAATTATCTATATCGAGGTTGGTGCCTCATATTTGTGAGGCTGGTGTCTCATATTATAGGGGTTGGTGCCTCTAGGAGGTTGGTTCCTACAAGTTGGAGAAATTGGAGTTTCTTAGGGGTTTGTGCCTCTAGTAGGTTGGTGCCTACAAAATTTGTAGAAAGAAGATTAGTAAAAGTAATATTTTTCCGTGTTTTCCTCCTGCAAGGGTTTCCACGTAAATTGCGTTGTTATTGTGTTGCTATTATTTGGTTTTACATATGTGCTCATTTTGATTAAATCTTGAAGAGATTAAATAAGTTTTAAAAGGAAAAAGATTATTGTTATCAATGAAGAGCAATATGAAAATTATTAAATATTGATTGTAATTTTTATTTTGTATTTACATTTGACAAATCATTGAATTATCATATTGTGAATTTGTGAGTATTTTCTTTCTTGCAAATTACGAGTTATTTATATACTTTGTTTATCAGCAATTACAATTATTAGTATTTTAAATTTTTTTCAATATGTATGTGTATATATATGTATATGCATATGTATATGTATATGTATCTGTATATGTGTATATACATATATTATATATACTAACCTATAGCTGTACTTGAAAAAAAAATGCCATATTGGTGTACTCAAACCCTGAACCCATACCCATCCTTGTACAAGGCTTACAACTTGAATGAATTGAAGTATTCTAAGGCTTCATGGGATTTGAACATTAAACTTGCTTGTTATTGAGGTTGAAAGTCTTTAAGGGCTATTGTATTCATAGCAAATATGTTATGGCTAATTGTATCCACATTAGGCATATTAAGTAAGTTTATTAGGCATATTATTTGCTCAGTATAATGCTTGATTCCATTTTTAATAAATTTGAGAGCTGTTATGTTAGTCTATTTAGTTTAATCTGATATGAATCAGCTATCACCTTGCACATTTAGACATTTAATGGGAATTTTGTATGTTAATGAGGTGTTATGCAATTCATGCAAGGTTTCTTCTTGTGGTCAAATAGATATAGGTGTGAGGAGTGTCACAATGGTAAGTAATTTGTTTTCTAAGTATTCTATGGCTCTTATATTTGTGCTCATTACTGTCTTTGTATGAAAAATTTCACCTTATGTGGGTATATACTATAAATCCTGGCTGTAACAATGAGTATTATGGAAGATAAATCAAATGTTAACTCTTAGTGGTTGTTGGATACACCTGCAGAGAGATAGTGACAGTACCCTAATTCTAAAACTTGGCAAGTTATTGCCAAACTTGCAAGATTTTTTGCAAGATGAGTAACTCACTGCCGACTTATGTGTTGAGTTATGCAAAAAACTTATGAGTAACTTGATGTGCTTTCGCCTGCAACTCACTCAGTCTCGCTGAGTTTTTGCAAGAAACTTGGCCATTGGAAAAGAAAATTCAGAAACCCTTTTTAAAAGTCTGATTTTTTTTTTGTTGTCATTTTCATCATCAGTAAATAGGATCTCAATGGTGTGAATTGATTGTTGAGTGATTGCAAAGAGGTATTGATGGCTGGTTAAAAGAGATAAAACTATGAAAAATGGTATGTGCCATGAAAGTCCTTGTGGCCTTGAAGGCCTTAATATTGGCCTGGTCGTGGGGTGCTCTGCTGCTCATCCTTGCCTTGTATTGTGACAGGGAACTGGTGCAGCAGATCAATCAATTCATTCAAATCATTTAACCATAGTTACGAGACTCGGACTCGGCTCGGACTCGGCTAGGGTGACTCGACTCGGCGACTCGGCGACTCGGACTCGGACTCGGCGCAGACTCGGCAAAATGAAAAAAGTTGAAAAAACCTTAGAAAATTAGAGATTTTTAAAGATTTAAAACTTGTTTCAAGCACCCTTTATTGAATACAACACAAATAAAAGCAAATTTGATCACATACACAAGTATACAATGATCACATAAGTATAAAGTACACAAATTGTAGTTGCGCTGCTGAAGGAAATAACATACTTTGATATATAAAATTAGTCAAATGTATACAAAACTCATGGAATATGAAATCCATGACATCAAATGTTCCATACAAATATGAAATATCAAAAGATTCAAAACAATAGCTATAAGTCTATCACTCTATGCCTATGGCATAGTGGAGCCAGCATCCTTCCTACGAAGGCGTCTAAAGGTCCTGGATGATGTTGCAGTTGCAGCCATAGTCTCTGCCTGTGTCTGAGTCCCCATACCACTCTCACCACCAGTAGCTATGTCTCCTCGTGCTCTAGCCTCCTCCTCAGCCATGGCTACAACCTCAGCCTCTCTCTCTGCCTGGTCCACCCAATCAAGGTCCTTGTCACTAAAGACTGCGTCTGTAGCCTCAGTGATCCACTCAGACTGTGGATCAACCTCCTCTAAACAGATCGGGGTGTTGTCGTGGTCAAAAGCCTTCCTGTATCTGAGCCGAAGGTTGTAATGAACATATACCAGGTCATTCATCCTCTCCACTGTCAATCTATTGCGCTTCTTGGAGTGTATGTGCTCAAACATACTCCAATTGCGCTCACAACCGGATGAACTGCATGGCTGGCTCAATATTCGTATGGCAACATTTTGCAGGTTCGGTGTATCAGAACCAAACATCTCCCACCATCCATCTGAGATGAGAAAAAGAAACAAAATCAATCTCATTTCAAGTTTCAAGTTCAAGTTCAACATTTAATAATAAATTATAATATAAAAAGATGAAAATTATTGCCTTAAATATATTTTTACCTGGCATTAATGTTGTCCTACTATCTTTGCACATTTGACGTGCAAAGAAGTCTCCTCGTGCCTTAGTGAAGGCATCTATCTCCTGCACTATCTGTGTAGTAACAGCGGGCAACATTCTCTCTATCGTCGAGTAGAGCCCACTAAGAATTTCTCTATCTGCACGGAGATCACGGCGGAAGTGGAAGGCCGGATTTAGGAAACATGCGGCTGCATGGATGGGCCTATGGAGTTGGTTTTTCCATCTCCTATCAATGATCTCCCAAATGGGACGATACTTATCATCAACTCCACCATAGACTGATCTAATGGCCTCTTTGGCCCTATCCATGCCCTCATATATGTAGCCCATTGCGGGCTTCTCCCCATCTGCAACTCGTAGGAGAACTAGCAAGGGCTCAATAAACTGCAAAGTGCAAACATGTTTCACAAATAAGTAAGTGTGACTGTCAACGAAAATGAACAAATAAAAGTAAGATATGATTAAAAATTAAAACATAATAAAGAATTAAATGTTACCTTCACAATCTCATCTGCTGGTGTCCAAAACCCTGCCTCATCAAATATGCAATCAGCCACAGCAATCCCTGCAGTGCTTGTAGAAAAGGATGAGGAAGACCACTCCTCACTAGCAAACATGCGCCTCAAAGGTGCCCTTGACCGAATCAAGGATTGCAACATGATAAAATTTGATGCAAACCGAGTGATGCCAGGACGAGACAACTCCCTCAACCCCGTGTATTGCCTCATAAGGTTAAGCACCCATGCATGATTGTAAACAAATTTGCAAATGTTTCTTGCTGATTCCATACATGTTTTTATCCATGGGAGCTTGCCAAGATCCTCCATCATGAGGTCAATGCAATGGGCGGCACATGGAGTCCAAAATATAGTTGGGTGCCTCTCCATCAATAATCTACCAGCAGCAACATAATTTGCTGCATTATCTGTCACCACTTGCACTACATTTTCTTCCCCCACATCGGCTATCACCTCCTCTATAGCCTCACATAGGTATGTGGCATTTTTGAATTGGGCGGAAGCATCAATGGACTTTATGAAGACAGTGTCACCTGAAAAAATAAGCAAAACCAAATTACCAATTATTCAATAAATTAAAAACATAAATCAGCCTTATTAAATTATTAATCACTAAATCAAATTCAAATATCAATGTATTAAGGTAAGTACAATTACCTCCAGAGGAAACTAGAAAGTTCAACAGCGTCCTATTTCTCCTATCGGTCCAACCATCAGTCATGATGGTGCAACCAATCCTCCTCCATTGCACACGCTGCTCCTCTAATTGTGCTTTCACATCCGCCACCTTTTGAGTCAAAAGTGGGCCCTTTAATTCATCTTCGCTGGGGGCTTTGAACCCCGCCCCACATATGGTTATTGCATCAACCATGTTTTGCCAAAAAGGAGACCTAAAACATGTCATAAAATGAAAAGATTTAAGTTTTTAACTTTAAATTTGAATTCGATAGTGAGATACATCTAAATTCTAAAACAATAAAATTTAAATATAAATTTTAAAACAATTAAACGAAAAAAGAATTACCTGGCTACATGGAAGGGAATGGTGCAGTAGTACCAAAAGTCTGCAATTGTTTTTTTTGCTGCATCGTGTGCATCCTTGTTCCAACCCATGCTCTCAAGCGACGGTTGGGAACCAGGAGTAGTGCGTGGTACAAAATATGAGTCCACCCTAGATTTATGAACTCTAGGGCCAATGCTAATACTGCCACTACCACTAGCAGTAGCAGCGCCACCAGCACTAGGAGTACGCATAGGAATAGATGGTGCAGAAGCAGAAGCACTAGCACAAGCACTAGCACTAGGACGGTATGGAGGCATGGAAGAAGCATCTCCAACAGCACCAAGTCCCTGTCCAACTCCAACACCTGCCAACTCCTCCCTCTGTCTCTTTCTAATTTCTTTTTGCCTTTCAAAATTTTCTAATTGCACCTGCACTTCACGAACAGCCTCAATAGGTGCTAGGGTGCAGCCCACTGCATCATGGATGGGTATGCGTGCAAGGTGGTATTTCAATCTATTTATGCCTCCATGATATATTGTTTTGCAGTATTTACATTTTGCTTCTCCTCTTTTCATTCCGGGAAAGATTTCAGCATGTTTCCAAGCAGGGTCTTTTCTGACTGGGGTTTGAGACATTGTGAAAATAATAATATGGTTTGATTTGCAAATGAATGTGGCTGCAATAACAAGTAGGGTTTGTAAAATTATTTAAGTTGCAAGTAGGGTTTGTAAATAAAAATGCAAACTATAAAAATTTAAAAACAATGATTTTACAAATTACAATGAATTATTTGTTAAAAAAACACAAAAAAAACCGTTAAAATCAAACTTACCTCTTAGATTTGGCTTGGAATGCAATGCAAACTCCTCCCAATCACTAGCAATGAACTTTCAATGCACCTCCTTAGCAGTATGAAGCTTCCCAAATGATATATGACCTTGCTTTTTTTTTAAACAATTTGCTGGTTGCCCTCTCTTCTCCTCCTATTTTTCTTCACAACTCTCTCTTCTCCTCCTATTTTGCCAAAAGAGTGAAATGAGGTTGCGAGTCCGGCGAGTCCGGCGAGTCCGGCTCTGGACTCGACGGGTCCGAGTCCGGGCTCCCTAGACTCGGCCAGACTGGCTCAGCTCGGGACTCGCCGAGTCTGGGCGAGTCTGGGCGAGTCTCGTTACAATGCATTTAACACACGCCAAAAATATGGTTCATAAATTTGCTAAATGAGAGCTTTATTCACCAAATAAACATATTACTTTGATAACACACAGGTAACTCTCCTGCTTTGAATGCTGAATACAAGACTGGTTTTTATACATCAAAAGAAAACCAGCTTGAGCCAAAATGGACTCATTAAAATTTAATTTTATTTGGGAAAATCAAAACCACTCCTAAAATTACTCTAACATCCTAGACTTAGGCTAAAAAAAAATAGATTTAGTTTATTTGTTAGTTCATGATGAGATTATCAATAAGTTATAACAATAAAATCTCTCCTACATGTATGAGCCTAGAAATATCTAGAATCTATGACCATAATAATTAAAATACACATATAATTGAAACACCTCCATGACCATTAAAATATACATACAATTGATGCACCTGCATTAGACTACGAAGGAACAAAAGATTTGTTCATGCGCTCTTGTCCATGAGTTTTTCAATGCTAATACCATGCTTTGCTTTATCTGTAGTTGTCATCCATGTAGCATCTTCAAGTGGACGGTCTTTCCACTTGACCAAATATTGAAGATACTCTTTGTTTCTGGTCTTCTTCCTACCTTTTTGTCTAGGATTGATTCAATCTCCTTTGGTTGTATTTTAGGTAGTTGATGTTCCCAATTTATAATCTGATCATCATTAGGTTCAGGTGCATTTCTTAAATCTGCTTCCCCGATGAAAGGATATAAATCTGGAATACTGAATATAGGAGAAATTCCCATGTCATGTGGAAGTTCTATTTCATAGGCATTTGAGGAAAATTCCCTCAAAATTTTACGAGGCCTAATTTTTTTTCAATTTTAGCTTCTTGTATTCCTTCTTGGGAAATCTTTCTTTTCTTAAATGTACAAGAACCATATCTCCAACTTCAAAATTTACCTCTTTCCTCTTCAAATCTGCTCTTTCTTGTAGTTACTTGTGTTTTTTTGAAGCTGTTTTTGACTTTCTCATGCAAGTCTTACATAGTTATTGCAAACTCTTCTCCATCAGCACTTTTCATTTCTTGATCACCCAAGTTTCTCAACTCATAAAGACCTCTTGGATGCATACCATATACAATCTGAAATGGACTAAAACCTGTGCTTTTGTTTGGTGAATCATTGTAGGCAAATTCTGCTTGAGCAAGTACTTGATCCCACTATTTGAGATGTTCAGTTACTAGGCTTCTTAAAATGTTGCCAAGGCTTCTATTGACCACCTCAGTTTTTCCATCTGTTTGAGGATGGCAAAGCTGAACTAAAACTGAGATTTGTTCCCAATTTCTTCCAAAGAGTCCTCCAAAAATAGCCAACAAACTTAGTATTCCTGTTAGAAACAATACTTCTAGGAAGTCCATGCAATCTTACTACTTCCTTGAAAAATAAGTTGGCAATGTTAGTTGCATCACTTGTTTTAGTACATGCTATAAAGTGTGCCATTTTGGAGAATCTGTCGACTACAACAAATACAAAACCATTACCTTTCTAAGTCTTCGGTAGTTCAAGTACAAAATCCATACTGATATAATCCTGTGTTTTGGCTTCTTCCCTTAGCATGTTGGCATATTTTGCATCTTTCAACAAACCTCTTCACATCAACTTGCATTTTTTGCCAAAAATAGTATGCACTCAATTGAGCAAGTGTCTTATTTTGTCCAAAATGTCCTGCCTAACTACCACTATGTTTCTCCTTCAACAAATTCTCTCATGGGACATTTATGAATGCTTAGCTTGCTACCTTTGAACAGTAGTCCTCCTTGAAGCATGTAGCCCACCCATGGACTCCTATCTTTACTTATAGGATCTTCACATGCTGCATAAGCCTCCCTGAAATCTGAATCCTCCTTGTACACGTCTTTCAAGACATCAAATCCCAAGATATTCACTTGAGATTCCCACATAATAAGATTCCTCTTGCTTAATGCATCCGCAACTTTGTTAGATTGTCCACTTGTATGCTGGATAACATAGGTGAAATTCTGCAAAAACTGAATCCGTTTTACATGCCTTTGATTCAATTTAGTTTGATTACTAATAAACTTTAAGGCATGGTTATTAGTATACAATATAAATTCTTTAGGCATTAAATAACGTCTCCACTTCTTCAGAACTTGGACAATGGCATAAAATTCTTTGTCATATGAAGAATACTTCCTTTTGGCATCATTAAGTTTCTCACTGTAGTAAGCAATTGGCCTACCTTCTTGGCTTAGGACAGCACCTACAACAATCCCACCAGCATCACATTCCACTTGACAAGTTTACCAAAATCAGGTAAGGCTAAAATAGGTTGTTTTGTAATCTTTTTATTAAGTAATTGAAAGCTTCTTTCAACTTCCTTAGTCCATTGGAATAGCTGCTTATTTCCTTTAATTGTTTCTACAATTGGAGCACACAAATTCTGCTAAAATTTCTTATAAATTTTCTACAGAAGCTAGCTAAACCATGAAAGCTTCTTACCTCAAAGACATTCTTTGGAGTAGGCAACTCTATCATGGCTTTGACCTTCTCCTTATCCATCTCCAAACCTTCTTGTGATATAACAAACCCCAAGTAGGTCAACTCTATCTTCATGAAAGTACACTTCCTAAGATTGATTAGTAATTTCTTATTCAAAACTAATTTGAGATGTCTAAGTTGCTCCTCCTTTGAATGCCTATAAAACAGAATATCATCTAACTAAACAATGGAAAATTTACCCGTGAAATCCTTGAGCACTTGATTCATAAGCCTCATGAAAGTGCTTGGGGTGTTTGTCAATCCAAATGGCATTACCAACCATTCATAAAGCCCATCATTTGTCTTAAATGCTGTTTTCCATTCATCACCCTCTCTGATTCTTATTTGATGATATCCCCTTTTTAAATCTATCCTAGAAAAATATCGTGTTCCACTTAGACAATCCATCAAATCATCAATTTGAGGTAAAATAAATCTATACCTGATTGTGATTTTGTTGATGGTTCTTGAATCTATACACATTCTCCAACCTCCATCCTTCTTTGGACTCAAAACTGTTGGAACAACACAAGGACTCAAACTTTCTCTGACTAGCCCTTTGTTCAGTAATTCTTGTCCCCGATTCTTGATTTCTTCATTTTCCTTTGGGGTCATCCTATAAGCTGCCTTTTTTGGTAAATTGGACATTGGAATGAGATCTATATGATTGCTAATGCTTCTCATTGGAGGTAATTCATTAAATAAGTCATCCACAATAATATCAGCACACTCACTTAACAAATCTTGAATTTCTATAGGCAGATCAATCAACTTTGTGCTGGAAATTACTACTCTTGGCTTACCAATTAATGAAAAAATTACCTCCTCATTTCTGATTTGGTTTAAGAATTCTTTACCACTAACCATCAACACTTTAGGATTGACCTCCTCAACTGCATTCTCATCTTTTAAAGGTATGAGTGTGTGCTTCTTTCCATCTTTTTCAAAAGTGTAAGTATTACTTCTCCTATCATGAATTGCTTTCTTGTCAAACTGCCAAGGCCTGCCTAAAAGAACATGAGAAACATCCATTGGCATAACATCACATGTTACTTGATCTTTGTAACTTCAAATTTGAATTTTCACTTAGCATTGTTCATTTACCAATATTTGATGTCCTTTTTGCAGCCATGACACTTTATATGGAGTTGGATGTGTTGTCTTCTTTAGGCCTAGTTTATCAACCATTTCGGCAGACACAAGGTTGTCAGCACTTCCACTATCAATAATAACCTTACAACATTTACCTTTAGTCTTGCATGTAGTTTTGAACAATGTTCTTCTTTGAGTAGGTTCTTGAAATTCTTTGTTAGGCTTTAGCAAGACTCTTTTCATAAGCAATAACTCTCCAACCTCAAGTGCATCTTCATGAATAGGTGATTTTGCACTCTCCTCTTCAGCTTGAGCAATATATGCACTCCCCTAGCTTGTTGTAGGATTCTTTGGGTACTCATAAGATATATGACCATACTTATTACATTTCAAACATTTTCCCAAAAACCCTTTACTTCTACCTCTTGAGTAAGGTCTTCTACCTCCAAAAGAATTATTACCTCTTTAGGAATTGTTCTTGATGATATGAGTTGCTAGCTTCTTCTTTCTGAATTTGTAGCTGACCTCTACCACTTTGTTGTCCTCTACCTCTGAAACTTCTACTTTTACCCCTTGAATTTTGTGTTTGTTTTCTAAATAACTTTTCCTCTGCCTTGAGAGCACACTAATATGCTTCTTCAACTGTTCTTGGCTGATTTCATCTTGGATATTGAATCTCAATCCATTGAGATATCGAGCCACCTTCTCAGGATCTTCTTCAATATGACCAACTCTAATGGTCAACCTATAAAATTCTTTTGTATAATCTTTAACTAACATTCCTTTTTGTCTAAGATCTTTGGGCATGAATTTACCTTTCCGTTTGGCCACCATCCTGTCCCAACTCTTGATCTTGGGCTTGCCTTTCTTTCCTCTTTCATCTTGTACTCCATCCCACCAAAGGGATGCATGACCTTTTAGTCCGGTTACTGCAAACTTCACCTTCTTGTCATTATCTACATTCTCATACTCAAAGAATTTATCCATGGCACTGATCCAATCAATCCACTCCTCAACATTCAAGCTGCCTTCATACATGGGTATCTCCAATTTTGGTTTGGAACTTGCCCCCAAAATTGCTCTAATAACTCTTGCTTCAGCTCTTTTAACTTCAAGCTCTGCCTATTATTCTTGAGGTTCTTTCTCTCTATCACTAACATCTCCCATGTCAACTCCTCTTCTCCGTGCAAGCTCCATAGCTTGCAACCATGCTTGAATATTCCTCATCTCCCCTAGAATTTCTTCATTCGCAGCTGGTCTTCCTCGACCTCTTCCTCTTCCATGGACTCTAAATGCCATCTCTTGACAGAGAAGGTCTTCTCTCGCACCTATAGGAATTGTTTCCTGCTCTAATAAAGGTGGCGTAGGTCTGAAAAACAATTTACTTCTCATATGCAAATTTATGAATTGATATTTTTATTCCAATTTGTAACAGAAAGCTTCTTAGACAAAATTTCAAAAAACTGTCATATTTCTGCAGACAACTTATCCCCCAAAACGAATTTCCCAAAATAATTTCTGGGTTTTATTTTACACATTTCAAGCTCTCTGGAACATTTTGAATTTCTTGATTTCATTAAGAAATGAGAAAGTTATGGGCATTTTATTGAGACTTTTTTTTTTATCTTTTATTTTTTTTATGACAGTGACCTTTCACAATTGCGGCTTCATAATATATCTGCGGCTGGTTTTTTTCAAATAATCTTCAATAGCTTCCTTGATTCCCCCTTGTATGACAATTTTATTCTTCTTGACAACAGATTCTAACTCTATTATCTGTGGCTTCTTTTAAAATTTGCGATCTCTTTTCCTTGATCTCCTTATTTTGATTACAATTTGCAAACCCACATTGGACAGCAGCAAATTTTTTTCAAACACTATATATCTTACCTCTGATCAGCAGCTTCATACTATTATTTCTCTTGCAACCTGAACCTTGATTTTTAACCTGTGATCACTCTATTCAGCAACTGATGTCTTTCATCAATAATAAAAAATAGTTTCAAATAAATCTCTGGAATCTTTTCTCAAGCTGCAGCTTCTACAAACAGCTGCATCGGTTCTTCACCCAGCGATCACTCCAAGTACAGGCCCTTTGTTTTTGAACCTCCTCCTTTTGTTGGCTGAAAATCCTCTGTAATCTCCCTTGGCTACGGCCTTCAGCTTCTTCCGTTCTGCCATGGTCTTCATCTGTGGTATCTACACGAATCTCTCTGATACCAATAATGGCGCAGCAGATCAATCAATTCATTTAAAACATTTGTAACACACCAAAAATTTGGCTCATAAATTTGCTAAATTAGAGCTTTATTCACCAAATAAACATATTATTTTGATAACACACGGGCAACTCTCCTACTTTGAATCTTGAATACAAGACTGGTTTTTATACATCAAAAGAAAACCAACTCAAGCCAAAATGGACTCGTTAAAATCTTCCTTTATTTGGGAAAATCAAAACCACTCCTAAAATTACTCTAACCTCCTCGACTTAAGGCTAAAAACAAATAGATTTAGTTTATTTGTTAGTTCACTATGAGTTTATCAATAAGTTATAACAATCGAATCTCTCATATGTGTATGAGCCTAGAAATATCTAGAACCTATGACCATAATAATTAAAATACACATATAATTGACACACCTCCTATGACCATTAAAATATGCATACAATTAATGGACCAACATCAGGAACCCACCTTGTGGTCTTGAATTATGAATGACACTACTTTGTTTGAATGCATGTTTTGTTATGGATCACTGTAGGTCAGTCTTGTTTATGTGCATTGCAGCTATTTTAAGCATTTGGTTGGGTGGTACCTGACAGCTTCAATGTGCACTTTGAGTATAAATCATTGTCATCATAACAGTTTTAACATGTACTAAAATTCTGCCATGCAGGTATATGTCATCTACAATACTAAAAATTGCAAGTGAAAGTAACTCAGTTGTAGCAGTTGTTGGAAGAGGACATTTGTCTGGGATTAAGAAAAGTTGGAAGCAACCAATTCCAGTTATGTTCCTTCACTGTTTCTGCCTCTTTACAAAGCTTTATGTTCTTTCAGAAGGATCTTAGCTCTTGTAACAGGAGAGTTGGTCATCCAATTTTTTTAAAAAGAGATGAATTAATGCTGATGGTTATTATAATGTGTAGCAGGTATCTTCTTTATTAGAAGTTCCAGTTGCAAGATCTTCATCACCTGTGAAACTTTGGGCTGCAGTTGCTCTGGCTGTTGGTGGTGCTGCCATCTTCTCTCGTATATATTTGACAGGAAAAAAATAGTATGTCAGACTGGAGTTCCTCTTGTAAATTTTTATATTGTGCTAGAAGGGCTCGGGCTTGGTGCTCAGGTGACTTCGTGGCTTTAATGGAATAGGCGACCTCCAGCTGCTTTTGAAGCATAGTTTAGCTTCTTTGAAAGAAATGATTGGATGTTAAGATGGTTGGAAATGTTTAGAGTGAACACTCTTTTCTGATTTCCTTGTAATTTGATTACTGGATAAGAGAAACTATAATGTTATTCAATAAGATGTTATTAGACTATCCGGTTCTTGTGAGCCAATATTCAGCACTAATTGAATTGTATATATGCATTTTCACCTTGGATTTTAGGTTCAAATGGCTCTTGTGCTGTAACTGGGAATGCTTCTGTATTTTGAAGATATCCATCTAGAAAAGGCTAAGCATGATTTAAAATTGCCATTGGTGGACTGGTTTTAGAGCCGTGAGACTGATAAAGATATGAGAGTAAATTATACTGCAATTGTGAGCCACAGGCAAATTCTAATAAAAAGCGTACACAAAAAGTTTAATTATTTTTTTTACGAGTAAAAAACATTTATGTAGTGCTGATTAAAAGTAGCAAATCTGTACATTCCACTGATTTCGCAGTTAGACTAGATGCTGTATGGTGAACACTTTTTGAATTCCATGTACCAAAGTATAATGCCAGTGAATTAGAACATCGTTCCTGGTACAAGTTATGGCAGTAATTTCTTCTCCACTTCCAGTAAAGCAGATGTTGTAAGTATGGTTTTATTTTGTTCTTCACTTGCAAAACTATATTCAACACACTTCCGGAGCAACATAGTGCCTTATTTTCTTCTTTAGCTTCTCTGATTATTCTTATAATTAAGTAAATCTCTATTATTTCCTATCTAGTCATATTTAGCTCTTCATTCACCTTATATGCGCATTCTGCTAGCAGCAAGATTCCATTTAGATACCTGATAAGAGTATTAATGTGGTCAATACGGCTTCATAATAGGATTTTATAGGTTATGTGAAAATAAGCCAATATTTAATAAAATTGAGTTTTTATGATTTGAAAGAAAGTCCATTTACTTTTAAGGAGATAGAAAATGTGGTGAAAGATGAGGCTTCAATATTGGAATTGACAAGATTGCAAATTAAGATGAAATAAACCATTGGAAGGCTAGAAGTTTGAAAACAATAGAAGTTGATTAAGATTCATGACAGCAAGATTATTAGGAATAGGTTGATAGTAATCTAAAGATGAATGGAAGAAACCTCATAAAGTTAGGGTTAAGCTCACTATTTAATGGAATTAAAAAACGAAATCTAGGATTAGCAAGAGTGGGAGGGATATTTATGAATAATGATGAACAAGCTATGTCAATGTTTCTAGTCTGCAATGGGTTGAATATAGATAATCATACATAAGCATTACTGTTTTAAAAGGATTAGGATGGGCTAAAGTGGATGATATAAACATGAAAGGGAGGGGGACCCAATGGTAATTGTTGAAACAATAAAAAGGGTAGTGCAATGATTGAAAAACAACAATACTAGTCATGGAATTAGGATAGAGATTTAGAATTTTGGGGTCACATTTATTTTAAACACGGGGAAATAGTGGTAGATCTAGTGGTCAATTGGGTGAAGGAGAATCGGTGGAAGCATTTTGCAGGATGGTTTATCATATTTTTCCCTTCATAATTGAAGCTAATAATATAACTCAGGGTAAAGAAGAGGACAGACTTCTATAGATAAAATTTTCCTTTTATACATTGAATTGTGTATTTTCATGTTTAAATCAAAGGAGAATGCTAAAGAACAAATAGCATAATAGATAAACGATAATATACATTAATAGACGAGCCACATAAAGGAGATTTCCTTATAAACATATAAGAGCTAAACAAGGGAGTGTTCAAGATATATTTTTTAATTTGTGTGAGAATATTCAGAAGCACAATAACGCATCCAATCAATAAGCTCATCTGATTGATAAGGAAGTAACAAAAACACATTTTAGGCTTGTATTTATATAGAGGAAGGTAATGCATAAAAGGTGGTAATTCACTAAGGTTCAACAATCACATTACATGGTGTAGACATTGAAAAATGTTTTGGTCTACAAATATCATTTTTCCACATCAATCTATCTTCTTTCCTTTATAATTAAATAATTTTAATCATTATTTTTTTTAATCATGTTTTTTTATTAATTATTTAATTAATTTAATTTTTTCATCTTTATTCTTCTTTCGATTAATTAAATTAAATAAATATTTATTTAATTACGTCGCTAACATCATATTTCTTTCTATAATCTTAATTATTTGGCTATTCATTTAATCTCTTCCTCTATTATTAAATAATTAATCCAATTTAAATATTTAATATTCTCATTTCGATTTCCTCCACATTTACTTAAATGGTCAAATAATAATCATTTCAATTAAATTTCATTTTCCCTCTTTTTCCATAAATGAATAATCATTTTTTGATTATATTATTCCTCCACTTCCTCTCCCAAATTAAATAATAATATGATTTTGTTGGCGTTACAATTTGCACCTGTGGAGTGCATATTGGCAATGGACAGCTTTGCACAATATTAATTGCTCTTCAAATTAGGAGGGGAAACTCCCTCTTTTGTTGATATGCGTAAAAAGTAAAATATTCTAAATTCCTATCTTTTTGACTCAATTGGAAGAGGCAAAAGGTTAAGAAAAACAATACATTGTAGCTAAGGTTTTTCTTTGGTTTTGCAGGTCTTAACTACAATTAGGCTAACGCTAAAACTATCCTATTTCCTTAAGAAAAACAAAGCATGAGGACTTAGGAGCAAGTGAATGGTTTGGCGATAAACTTTACATTAGGATTCCCAAGGAGGAGGAACCCCTATCCGAGGTGTAGGCTGAAATAAAGGTTATTAGAAACAACATCAAATGACAAGCTATTTCTTAGGATTCCCAAAGAGGAGGAACCCCTATCCGAGGTGTAGGCTAAAAGTAGCTTATTGGCAACAACACTTAAACAACAATCTTTATTTCTAAATTTCCGAGGAACCCCTATCTGAGGTGTAGATATGAAAGAAAGACTGTTAGCAACAACATCAGACGATAATCTCTATTTCTAAGTTCCCAAGGAGGAGGAACCCCTATCCAAGGTGTAGCTATGAAACAAGACTAATAAAACAAATAAATATTGGACAACAAATTGCGTGAAGGACCTAACATACAATGAATGATCAAACCAACTTTATATTAACAAAGTGAAGCAATACAAAATATCAATATTGAACGGCAAGGTGGGCACAACAATTTGTTATCACAACAAAAGTTGAAATACAATGAGCACATGTGTTCTTATTTATAGAATCTCGAAGGAATAGGGAACCCTAAAATCTCCTCGAGTTAACAACAGTCTTGCAAGCATGCACGAGTTTATTCTTAAGTCTAAATGTATGCAACCTAACAGTTAACTGGAAAAATGACATCAATTAATTGATTCTAAACTAAACTAAATGTACGTTACAACACACTAGTCCTTATTTGATATGAGAGTTAACTGATAACTAACATTAGTCAACTAAATCCTAATTGAAAGTTCCACCTCCACGAAAGGTATCCCCGTGGATGAGATAAACATGCATGATATCAACAATCTAAATTTAAGAGTGATGTTGAGTTGACTACTGCTTCTGACTATCCTAAGGAAAACTGTGGGATCCAACTATCTATCTACTTCAAGCCATCATGAGTAATCATCTCCTCTAGGAACTGATTAACTGTCTCATCTTAAGGTACTCTGATACTATCCAAGATGATAGACTATCTTCTCAACGCCTTTTCTCCATCCTTGATCATTCCTTGACACTCCTTGACCTCCTCAACTACCTTGTTGAAACTCATTGACATCACCGAGAAGTGACTCAACTTGGACGCCATGGGATCACCATCAAAACCATTATGAACCAAATTATGGAATTTAGTTTGCACAACCTCGAGATCAATGTAGGTACCATCTTCAAAAAGATAACGACACAAGATCTAGGTGATAAATCCGCTTATGATTTTGAGAGCACTGACAACATCTTCTTTGATTCCAACCAACCTTGTAGAGACTCTTTCATAGGTTTCTACTTTGAAGAGGTGTTGTTCTCTCCAAGAAAAAAAATTCTTTTATCTTCATCTGCTACAACGACATCGTATGCAACTGCCAACTGGGAAATGAGAATCAAATCTCTCGGTTTTCCCTCTATCATAGTCAACTCAAGCTGTTGGATTCCCTAACAAAGATCATGATCATTGTACCTTAATTGATACAACTTTGAAAGAAGGTATCTACTTGCAACAATGAATTCTTCGACCTAGTTCTCCAAGAACTTTCCATGATTGACTAACCGACCCAACCTTTGTTGATCTACAGATGTCTCTAGAAGCTATGGAAGAATGGCCGCAATGTTTGAGGTCCCATGAAGAAGATTTGAGATGTATCACCGTAGCTACTAATTTTTTTAGTCTTGAGGGCTGCTTTGTCTTCTCTGTCCTTCATCACCTACTCCTCAAGATTGCTTGCAACAACCTTAAAGAGGCTCACGTGCACGTGCCGAGTGCTCCTACCAAGGTTAGCTTTGATGAAGGTGAAATCGCCAACTTCAACCTCTTCTAGAATCTTGCCCTTCGGTTGTGTAGCAACCTCGACAACAATCGCTACCTCAAGATTCTTTTCTGTGCACCTGCTTCTTGATCTTCTTGTTTGACCTATCTCAATATGGATTGCCAAACTTGAAAAGATCTAGTTGATAGGAAGGCTTTCACCTCCTTCTACCAAAGACTTCTCAAGCCAACATGAGTGATCAATGTTAACTTCTCTAGGTGAATGACTATAGTTGTGTTAACTTCTAGTGAACGAACTAGTATTAAGGATTCATGAATCGATGAATCTGGATCTAAATCAATCTGAATAGGACATGACTGAGGAGAAAATGGTGAACCAGGAGATGAAGACCTAACTTCATCTTGTACCACTAGTTGTATTGGAACTTCTGGCACCTTCTCCAGTTGCTCTTGTTGACTAGCTTTTCTTTTCGTGTTTCCACTCACCCTGACACCTTCAGGTGGATGCATTATGGCCTTAACTCTAGGTCTCAACCTTGATGTAGAAGGTAGTGAAGAAAACAACACTGGTGGCTCTACAACTGGAATTTCCTTTTGCCTCCTCTTACTATCCAAGAAATGCATGCTATTCTTGACAACTCCTTTTGATAGCTCCTCCACTGAATTACTCTCTCTAGTGTACCAATCTGGTTGTCGAAGTGGCTGGTGAGCAACTTGTTCCTTGATGAATGTGCTAAGTAACACCTCACTATCATCATCCGACAAACCTTCAATGTCTTCTAATAAGAAATCAAAAAGCTAAGAGCAAGTTTGCAATAGTGACACCTCTGTACTTTGTAAAATCCTCGTAGTTGACCCAAAAGTCCTCAAGTGTTGGTTTGTGTGAATGACTTCTTTGCAACTGAGCTACAAAGAGACCCAAAGGATCATAGGAGCACTTTTCGCTCAGGTACTTGAGATGGAGTTTTGATAACTCATTGCTCATCAACTTGCAATCAACCGTTGTCTTGCATTTGTATATGCCCACTCCACATGGAAAAGTGAATGCTTGCTTGTGCCAATTGTGAATAAAAGTATGAACCTCGTCAACCTGTCTTAGGAACTCCATGAACAAGACCTTGTCAAATGGGTATCTTGGTAGCATCAAAGGCTCTCCCATGTAACCATACACTCGAATATAGGTGAATGTGGGAAATTGGATAAACCAATATGCCCAATTCTCCATTGTTGATTTTGCCTTCACTAGAACCCTTATGTGCATCTCATTATCAAGGTCAATGAATGTCTTCATCAAGAAATGATCGTTCACCTGCTCGAAATCTTGTTCAACTTTGAAGAACTCCAATCGTGGGAATTATTCATGCACACACTGAATGCAAAGAGTTCCAATGGTCTTCAAAGTTCTAAAATTGCACTGGAATGCAATTAAGTAGACCAAATAAGAAACCATATGAAATTCATGGATGTTGAGAAATCCTATGAGTTGCTGGTGAAGAACCTCACTGATCAACATAGCCTAGTCAAAGTGTTCCTTATTATTGATAATCTGGGAGATGACATAGAACATCCATGGATGAAAGATATGAGCTTCTTCTTGACTTGTAATCCGGTTGAGCAAGGTAATCAGAATAGCTATCTCTTCCTTGAACTCTCCACACCCAAGCTTCTTTGGTAGTTTGGTTTTCTACTCTTTAAGCCACCTTTGTGCAACCTTCCTCTAAGATCTTTCCTTGTCTTCCTGCCATATCTTGTCACATTCATCCATGATTATAACACAATTGTCTATACGAGATGGAATGGCAAAGCACTTCTCGTCATCTCTCGGCTTGAGGTTTCAAACAAATCTCACATTTACTGATTGAATTTGTCATGTAGATGAGTCCTAATGCTTGATGCATGCAAATAAAGACTCGAGATTAGACACTGTGATGGGAATAGAGGCTACTACTAGCAATCCAAAGCGATCAAGATGCTTGACTGTTGTGCTGTCAATGCCCTCCAATGTGCTCAATTTGATCACTAGATAAAGGTGACCCAAGTCAGTGTCAACAATTTTCAAAAAGTCATGAACTAAGAATGATTTGGTCTTGTATTCTATTAGATTGAATTACATTTTGAAAAACTAAACTTTTGACTGTAAAGTTGAATATGTTTAGGCAAACTTCAGAAATGGCTAAAAATGGCTCCTAATGAGGCTAAAACTAGCCAGTTAAAGGGAGATTTTTAGGAAATCTTCTGAAACATGGGTTTTGTAGTGAATGAAATTCTAAGACAACCCAAATTGTTAGAAACTCAAAAAAATGAGTTTTACTAAGGCATGCAAAAAAATTTCAGATAGAAGTTGTAGGAGTTGTAGGGGCATCAGGGCTAATTTTTCCTGAGAAAAACTAGCACATGGGTTTTGTAGGCACCAATGAACTGATTGAACCCAAATTCTTTATTTTTCAAAAAAATTACTTCTTAACCCGCATGCAAAAGAATCTTCGAAAGAAAGCACAATACTTCAAAATGAGAAGTAACTAGAGTTTTCTCGAAATTTTTTGAACGTGGGTTTTGTTGCCAATGTTGTACTGAGTGAACCCAGATGAATAGATTCTAAAAAAGATGTCGTTTAATTTGACATGCGAGAGAAAACCTAATACAAGGATAGAAGAATTTTGAGAGAGAAAATAGAAAGTATATTTTGCCTTTGAAAATGATGCCTATGCCTCAAATGAAGTTTGATGAAGTCTAGAATGCATGCATTGAAATGATGAAGTTTGAAAAGTAATTCCTCTAAGCAATTTGGATCTGGCACTATAAAGACCACTGAAAAATATTACTTGTAGCGCCTTCAGATCTTGCTTGCTTGAGAAAATATTACCTGTGATGATAATAATGGACACCCAAATGCCTTAATAAATAAATTTCATGAGTTAAGGCATCAACTTGCATGCAAAACCCTAACTTGGGACACCATAATATTATTGGACCCAAAATTCAGTTAACTAGATGAAAAATAAACCCTAAAATGGGTGCCACCCAACATGCATAGACAAATTTGCCACATGCAATAAAAATTAAGTCATTTTGAGGCCGACTTAGAAGTGAAACTGGAGTTTTAATATTATTTTAAGTTGAGTTCACAAACTCCTCCATTATAGGGCAGCCAAGTCACTTGAGTTCAAAAGTCAAAGTTTGAATTTGGCCTAATGGCACCCAAAGTTTGGAGATCTTCTAAACTGGGTGGTAGGCTCATTGCGAAGCTAACGGTGTTCCAAAGAAGTCCTCTTGGAAGTGACAAATCTTAAGAAGATGATTTGAGCCTCTAAAACCTAGGGCACCCCTGGCCTCCAGGGGCTCTTTTATTTCCAGACAACCATTTTTGATGACTTTATCCTTGACAAAAAGTCCCCTTCATGACGAAGCATCATTTTGAACATTTCTCGCCATAGAATCTTCACTAGAGTGTTTTTAAGTTTAGATTTTGACACTTGGTATTTGGCCATCTACCATTGATGACCTCAAAGGTCCTAACTTTTCTCTTGAAAAAGTGAAAACAACCCACTAGAATTAAACTAAAATTTTCATGATTTTGACTTCACCATTGTGATCATGAAGTGAAATAAGCCAATCAAAATAATTTTCAGTCAATTTTGACAAGATCTAATTTTTAGGGCTTTTCTTAAAAATAGGGGCTTGAAAACCCTAATTTTCAAAAATTTCCAATATTACCTAGACAGTAAACCCACAAAAAGATCATACTTTTTATGCCCAAAAACTGACTTTTAATGATAATTTTACAAGGTTTAAACCATTTTAAGCAAAATGCCTTAATGAAGCAAAAATTTGTTTTGGGTACAACATTAGGCTCTGTCTGGTGACCATGTCAGATACTTACAACATAGGAGAATTGAGAATCTCTAAGTTTTAAAAGTAGACCAGTGTGATATCAGTTGGGCATTAGAGTCAGGACTTTCCTAATCACTTAAGAAGTTAAAAACTTTCCTAAAATCACCTAAAAGAAGACTACCTAAATCATCTAAAACACAAAGAAACTTCACGAAATAGGGAAACACATAACAACATAATGAAAAAAAGCATAAATAAATTATTACAAAAATTTACTCCTCCCTTGAAAGGATGAAGTGCTTGAGATATTTCCTGTTATATGGCAGCAGGAGGAGCCTTCCATTTGAATGCGAGAGAATGTAAGTGTTCTCTCCTGCAGACTCATGGATCTGGAATGGCCCTAACCACAGCGAATCAAAATTTCCATGCATTCCTCTAGCCTCATGTCTTTTGTCCCATAGCAGGAGTTGATCTCCAATCTCAAAGTCTCACTGGTGAGCCTTCTTTTTAAAGATCCTCTTCACTTGCTCTTGATGTTGAGTGATTCTGTCAACTACCTCCACCCTTTCTTCCTCTAGCTTCATTAGGTACAAAATCTTCTTCTTGATTGGATCTTTAAATTCTACATCCTCCACTATAGATACCAACTGTAAAGTAGACAACTCCAGTGTGATGGGTAGCATTGCTTCTGTACCATACAAAAGAGTAAAAGGTGAAGTGTTGATGTCTCTTTTGGGAGTGATTCTATCAGCCCAAAGAGCATCATATAACTTTCTATGCCAAGCTCATTGATTTGAGTCAACTAACTTATGCACAATTGTGACTATATTCCTGTTTGAAGATTCTGCTTTTCCATTACCTTGAGGGTAATAATCTGACGCATGTGAAAATGTGACGCCATGATAAAAACAAAAATCTAGGAGTTCCTCTAACGAGAAACAAGTTTCATTGTCATTCACAATCTTGTGAGGTAACTCGAAGTGCAAGATGATGTTCTCCTTCAAAAAGTCACGAATGACTTTTGAGGTAGCCCGCTTGGTAGGAATTGCCTCAACCCATTTTGTAAAATAATCTATTGCTATAGGGACATAGACATGCCCCTTGCTAGAACATGGGTTGATGGGACCTACAACATCCATACTCCATTGTTGAAATGGAGCATCGATAATCACTGGCCTAAGTGGAAGGGATGCCAATTTGACTTTTCTAGCAAATTGTTGACACATCTGACACCTGTACACCCATTCATATGCATTGCGAAACATAGTTGGCTAGTAAAACTATGCTCGCAAGATCTTGAAAGCAATGACTCTTGATGAGAAGTGACCACCGCATTCTTGACTATGAAACGCCTCCAAGAATCTTTGTTATTGGTCCCTCCCGATGCATAATAGAAATGTTCTGTCAAGGCCATGCTTGTAAAAAACATTATTGATAAGCACAAAGTTTTGTGCTTTTAGCTTCAAAGTTCTCTTCTGATGTTTGTCCATGTGACATGGACATTCTCCATGAGTTGAATAATACCATAGAGCTATGTACCATTCCTCCACAAAATCAACTAATAGGACCAAAGGAAGGCCATCTTCAATTTCAGGTTTAGGTTCAATTTCTCCATTGCCTTGGTACTTTTGATCCCCATCTTCTAGCCAAAAACTGACAAAGACCTTGCTCGAGGACAAGCTTGGTCAACTTGATCTCCAAATCATATTCTTAAACTTTAGCAATCTAGTTTCCTCCTATCGTGCCCATCTCTTATTGAGTTAGCACACTTTTAACCACTGGATTGGTGACAAACACCGTTGTGTGGGAATTCAAGATATAGAATTTGAATTTTTGACAATTCAGATGATAGTGTACACATTCTTCTCAATTTGAGAATATCACGATTCATTATCCTTAAAGCTGCTGCTCATAAAAGCTATCATAGATTCTCCTTCTTCACTTAGCTTCTATGTTAGTATGGTAGACAGAGTGTGTTCCAACACATAACAATAAAGGATGAAATCCTTCTCAAAGTCAGGATAACCAACATTGGTGTGTTTGCAATGGCCTCTTTTATTTTGGTGAAAGCTTGCTTTCCTTCTTCTGTCCATGTGAAAGAGGATGTCTTTTTCATCATGGCTGAAATCTCCTTTATCAGCTATGAGAAATCAGGTACAAACATTTTGATAAAGTTGACTTTACCGAAAAATGAATGCACTTGTCTTTTATTTGTTGGAAGAGACAGGTTTTTGATTGAACCCACCAAATTCAGGTCAATCTTAGTCCCCTCCTTGGAAACAATGTGACCAAGTAACTTTCCCTTCGTCACTGCAAAGATAGACTTCTTAGGATTCAATGAGATCTTGTGGTACCTGCATCTTTCAAACACTTTCATGAGGTGTGAAAACTGGTCTTGCTGTTTATCTAAAAAAATGGTAAGGTTGTCAAGATAAACAACTATGATTTTATTCTTAAGATCCCCAAAAGCTAGATCCATGGCTCTTTGAAAAGTTGCACCAACGTTGATGAGGCTGAAAGGCATCCTCTCATAAGCAAATGTACCCCACGAGGTAGTGAAAGCTTTTTTGATTTGTTCCTCCTTTGCTAGTGGAATTTGATTGTATTTGGTAAAACCATCAAGAAGAGATAACATCTCCAAACCGGTGACCACCTACAAAGTGTGCTCCACGATTGGTAAGGGGAAATTTTCCTTTAAGGACGATTGATTCAATTCTTGAAATCTACACAAATTATGATTTCACCATTCTTTTTGTGCATAGGAACTATGTTTGACACCCAGGTGGAATGATGTATTAGAAAAATGATTTTTGAGTCCATTTTTTGAATCTCTACATAGATAGTGTCTTGGATCTGCAGATTATAATGTCTCTACTTTTGCTTGAAAGGCTTGACATCAAAATTTAGAGGAATTGTATGAGACAATTCAACGGGTGTGAAGACCTTCAAGTCTTTGTAAGACTAGACAAAAACATCCTTGTATTGTTTGAAAAGGGATATAAACTTCTTGCTTTCTTCTGGAGTACAACACTTTCCTAAATTAACAAGTCGAGGCTTGTCTTCAGTGCCAATATTCACTTGATAATACTCAATAGAAGTATTATCACTTGAATTCTTTTGATCTTGGATGTACCTGTCATGCCTGCCAAAAATGTTCTCTAAAGAAACAAGACCCTTGGGAATTTGATTTCCTCTCAATTGAATGATTCCAGAGTCTGTAACTTCAAAGTCTTTTGTAAAAGATTCTTTAAAAGGAGTAGAACTACCTTCAAAGAATAATTCCTTGTAATTATCTTCCATGACGAGAAATTCTTCAATGTCGTCATCATTGTTGAAGACCTGCTAGCTGTTAGAATTATCTAGAACAACTGGCCTATAAATCAGCTCAATAGAAAAAGTATTCTAACGAAAGTCAGAATGTGGCATGAATAAAGCAATTGATACCGTGAGGGCATCGACTCTGCTATTGTTTGTGCATGGAATATATTTTATGTCAAACACCTCAAACTAGTCGATGGAATTCCACACCCCATGTATGTAGGATTGAAGGCAATTTTTCCTAACTTGTAATTGATCTCTAATTTGTTTGACGATTAGCTCTGCGTCTCCTTCAACTCTAAGTAATTTGATCTCCATATCCTTTGTATTTTTGAGACCTAGTAGAAGCACCTCGTATTTAGTTGTGTTATTGGTGCATTCAAATTGTAACCGGTGTGCAAAAGGATAAAGACGACCTTCAGGAGAAGTGATGAAAACTCCTGCTCCCAAGCTTGATGTTGAGCAACTTCCATAAAATTGCATCATCCACACTTTTGAGTCTTCATTTGATGTACTTGTGGAGAGTGAATTTTTTTGATTTTCTTTAGTTACCTCAAAAATCATAGCATATGTGCCCGAACATGTGTCTTGATATAACACTTTTTCCTTGGGGTCTTGGGGCTTTACCACCGTGAATCTTGACTTGGCCTCACGTTCCAACTTGAAACTACCTTTCTTGAACTGGATTGTCACAAATGACCAATCCAACTAAATTTCACCTCCAAGGTCTTTGCAAAAGCTTCTACTAAGTAACATCCTGTAACTACTTGGAATGCCAACTACCAAGATGGTCATCATTATCCTCTTTTCCAGATAGGACACCAACCTTGTGTATCTTTTAGTTGACCAGCCAATGACATCGACTTCGATTCAAGTGAATAAAACTTGTCGTGAGTTTTGGTGCATGAGAGTCCCAACACTTTCATCATTTGTAAGGGCATGAAATTTTCCAAAGCTCGTGAGTCTATGATACAATTGCTAAGTTTGAAACATCCTATATACAAAGATATATAGAATGGCTTTGGTTTGTTTGCTGCTAGCATGGATGATTCTAGCAATGTAGGCTGGATTACAACCTTCTTCTTTACGAATTTGAGGATCCGCTCCATTTTCTCTGGATGATCCTAATTATACTTCAGTTGTGAAATCTATACCTTCGTCTTCATCATGGAAGACACAATGCCAATTTTTTTTGAAGATGAGTCTTGAGCAATCGACATGGTATTCTCTTGTGAAGACTTGGGACTACAAGTGGAAGGTACTTATTTTCCCTTTTCATTTATTTTCCGGTTATCCTCTTCTTCTTTCTATGATTTGAAGTGTTGGGCATGTGTGAACATAGGTGATGAAATATTTTCATGATTGACCGCAAAAGAGTACTGACGGTATTCTTCTTCTTCTTCTTCATTAACAGGTTCTTTGTCGAAGTATCCCATTGTAGAGTCACCATCAAAGTTATCCATCTATGGTGAGACAACATTTTCATGTGGTGAAGGCATGAAACTTGTACTTGGAGCAACATAAAAAAACCCATGATCTAGTTCATCCTTAAATTCTATGGACATGTAGATCCAGTGTGTGCATTAGTGTCATGGAAAGAGCAAAAAGCTTCAAAATTCCCAGTATCAATAGGTTGTCTTGGTTGTGCTAGTGGAAACCTCTATTTGTAGTTGTTGAATGGTTGGAAGTTATTCCTCTTTGGTTGGTATGGCTGTTGAGGTTGATATGGTGGTGGTGTGGGTAGTGCTTGTTGCCCTTGAGGGGGTAACTATTTTTTGAGGATAGTCGCCTCATTGGCCACCTTCTGTAGCAATGGATCAACATATGCTTGAACAAGCAGTCTGATTGTGACATTCTTCATCTTCTTGGTTGTGATCATATTTTCTTCAAGCTTAATAGCTTTTTCTTGTGTAAGTTGTAAATCCACTTCATGGCCCGAATTCAAGAAAAAAGCTATTTCTAACAGGAGAACGTTGATGAAGTTGCTCATCAAAATCTCATCAAATGCATTGAACATATGGGAGAGACGTGTGACAAGGTGGTTAAACATTGCTACAAACTCTCTCATCGGCTCAGTTGGCTCCATCTTTGAGTTTGAGAGTCACACAAATAATTGATGACTATCTTTGGTGGGCTTGAATCTTGCCAAGATTTTTTCACTCATGACTTCCCAACTAGTTCTAATGCCAAGTTCTAGATGATTGAACTGGTCTACAATATTCACCTCAAGAGTCTCAACAAAGAGACGAATGACGATGCCCTTGTGTGATAAATACAAAATGGAGTAAGCCACTGTGAATGCTGAGATGTGCTCATCAGGGTGACCAACCCCATCGTTGTGAAACCTTGGGAAGTGCTTTCATGATCCTTTAGGAAGCTCATGGTGTCCTTGCAAGGCTAATGGTCCAATGTTGTCACCCCAAGGTAATGGGGTTTGAAATCTTTCATTCTTTGCATTTTGGTTGTTGTTGCCCATTGCTTCAGCTGGGATTCTTCTTGGAAATGATTAGGAACCTCTTGAAAGATTAGATCTTCTTGAAAGAGAGGATTATTTCTCCTTCTCATGTATACTTGGTAAGCTAGGATGAATTATTTCCACGTGGGTGGTGGTAAAACTGGTCTACCGGCTGCAAGATCCATCCTTTCTTCTTCTTTTTCTAGAGTATTAACTGCGTTCCTCCACTAAGTAGATGATGTATGATTGTTAAAGATAAAAAAATTGTAGGATACTAATGATATCCAATTGCTCTGCTTGAATCAGTACAAAATTTGGCTGTATGATGGTTGAAGTAAGTCCACATTGTTGAATTGGAGCAGGACACCAAATGGTCATTCCTGTGACATAAAAGCTTTAAGATTTTCTTGAAGTTTTCTTGCCTTGTGTCCCATGGTGGGCACCATAAAACTATTGGCATTACAATTCGCACCTCTGCAGTGCGTATTAGCAATAGACAACTATGCACAGTATTAAATGCTCTTCAAATTAGGAGGGGAATCTCCCTCTTTTGCTGATATGTATACAAAAGTAAAATATTCTAAATTCCTAGCTTTTTGACTTAGCTGGAAGAGGCACAAGGTTAAGAAAACCAATACATTGCATCTAAGGTTTTTCTCTAGTTTTGCAGGTCTTAGCTACAACTAGGCTGATGCTAAAACTATCCTATTTCCTCAAGAAAAATAAAGCATGGGGACTTAGGAGCAAGTGAGAATGGTTTGATGATAAAATTAATATCAGGATTCTCGAGGAGGAACCCCTATCCAAGGTGTAGGCTGAAATAAAGCTTATTAGAAACAACATCAAATGACAAAGCTAGTTCTCAGGATTCCCAAGGAGGAGGAACCCCTATCCGAGGTGTAGGTTGAAAGTAGCTTATTGGAAACAATACTTAAACAACAATCTTTATTTCTAAATTTCCAAGGATAAGGAACCCCTATCTGACGTGTAGATATGAAAGAAAGACTATTAGAAACAACATCAAATGATAATCTCTATTTCTAAATTCCCAAGGAGAGGAACCCCTATCTAAGGTGTAGATATGAAACAAGATTATTAAAACAAATAAATCTGGGACAATAAATTGTATGAAGGACCTAACATACAATGAATGATCAAACCAACTTTATATTAACAAAGTGAACCAATACAAAATAGCAATATTGCATGGCAAGGTGGGCACAACAATTTGTTATCATAGAAAAAGTTGAAATACAATGAGCATGGGTGATCTTATTTATAGAATCTTGAAGGAGTAGGGAACCCTAAAATATCCCCGAGTTAACAATAGTCTTGCAAGCATGCAAGAGTTTATTCTTAAGTCTAAATACATGTAACCTAATATTTAATTGGAAAAACAACACCAATTAACTGATTCTAAATCAAACTAAATGGACGTTGCAACTCGCAAGTCCTTATTTGATATGAGAGTTAATTGATAACTAACATCAATCAATTGAATCCTAACTGAAAGTTACACTTGCACGAAAGCTATCCCAAAGGATGAGATAAACATACAGGATATCAACAATCTAAACTCAAGAGTGATGTTGAGTTGGCTGCTACTTCTGACTATCCTTAGGTAAATTGTGGGATCCAACTATCTATCTACTCCAAGCCGTTATGAGCAATCATTTCCTCTAGGAACTGATTAACTACCTCATCTTTAGGTACTCTAATACAATCCAAGATGATAGACTGTCCACTCAATTCTTTCTCTCCATCCTTGATCATTCTCTGACACTCCTTGACCTCCTTAGCTACCTCGTCGAATCTCATTGACATCATCGAGAAATGACTCAACTTGGACGCCATGGGATCACCATCAAGACCATTATGAACCAAATTTTGGATGTCAGTTTGTACAAACTCAAGATCAGTGTAGGTACCATCTTCACAAAGATAACGGCTTAGGATTTGGGTGACAAATCTACTTATGATTTTGAGAGCACTGGAAACATCTTCTTTGACTCCAACCAACCTTGTAGAGACTCTTTCATAGGTTTCCACTTTGAAGAGGTGTTGTTCTCTCCAAGAGAAAAGCTTTCTTTTAACTTCATTTGCTACAATGGCATTGTATGGAACTTCCAATTGGGAAATGAGAACCAAATCTCTCAGTTTTCCCTCTTCCATAGTCAACTCAACCTACTAGATTCCTTGACGAAGATCATGAGCATTGTACCTTAATTGATACAACTCTAAAAGAAGGTATCTTCCTACAACAATGAATCTTTGAACCAGTTCTCCAAAAGCTTTCCATGATTGACTAACCGACCTAGCCTTTTTTGATCTGTAGGTGTCTCTAGAAATCATGGAAGAATGGCTGCAACATTCGAGGTCTCATGAAGAATATTTGAGATATATTTTCGTAGTTGCTTATTTTTCAGCCTTGAGGGCTACTTTTTCTTCTTTTTCCTTCACCCACTCCTCAAGATTACTTGTAGCTACATTAAATAGGCTCACATCCACATGTTGAGTGCTCCTACCAAGGTTAGCTTTGATGAAGGTGAAATCACCAACTTCAACCTCTTCTAGACTATTTCCCTCTAGTGGTGTAGCAACCTTGACAACAATCTCTGCCTAAGGATTCTTTTCTGTGTGCACTTGCTTAATCTTCTTGTTTGATGTATCCCAATAGGGATTCCAAAATCGGAAATATCCAACTGATAGGAAGGCTTTCACCTCCTTCTACCCAAAGTCTTCTCAAGCCAACATGAGTGATCAATGTTAACTTGTTTGGGTGAAATAGCTGTAGCTGTGTTAAATTTTGGCAAACAAATTGGTACTGAGGTTTCATGAATAAGCGAATCTAGATCTAAATAAATATGAATGGGAGGTGATTGAGGAGAAAATGGTGAACCAGAATATGAAGACCCAACTTTAGCTTGTACTACTGGCTCTATTGGCACTTCTGGCACCTTCTCTAGTTTCTCCCATTGACTTGCTTTTCTCTTTATGTTTCTACTAACCCTGACACCTTCAGGTGGATGCATTATGGCCTTAACTCTAGGTCTTGACCTTGATGTAGAAGGTAGGTAAGAAAACACCATTGGTGGCTCTGTAACTAGAACTACCTTTCGCCTCCTCTTGCTGTCCAAGAAATGCATGCTATTCTTGAAAACTCCTTTTGATAGGTTCTCCACTGAAGTACTCTT
>VDFB02334177.1:0-20926 GCA_007258455.2 Sequoia sempervirens
GGTCAAGCAGCATGGGAGGTTACTAAAGAACAGTGGAAAGAATGATGGCTCTGGCCAAGAAATCCTGCCAGCCAAACGTCATAAGCACCCTCAAATTCCCTCGAGTGAAAAATCGCACGCCGCCCCCAAATCCTTGTAAGAATGCTAATCTTGAATAAACACACACACATCCCATTGTGATTCTTTGTTCCACTACCCTTCCTACGACAATAGCACAACATTATCGTACGACATAGGGAAATCTCATACGCTTATCATTCACAAAGACCATACCAACAATGTGGACAAATACTTTCATTCTTTCCTCGTTAATTTCTATCATGAAACACCCAAAGCAAAAAGGACTGGGAGTGGAATTCGGGCCTAAAAATTGCAGCCAGTTGTTGCATTTATCCTCACAAAAAATTTATGTAGGGACCATTCAGGAGAGTGTTCTAAATTATGAACCAAACTCGATAAGTCTTCTCCCTGCCCACCGTCCCTATTGAGTACTACTGAATTACTCATCCCCATCAATGTTCCTTCTAATGGGCAATCAAATAGCTATTTTAAAGTTCCACAGGAGCTTGAGGTGACATAGTCGATAGTGGTGAAGCGTGTAGGCTTCGCACAACCTATATCCCAATCCACACCATATGGGTATAGAAAGGTGGGGCGTTTCCAAGGGAAGGTTACTATGGCGAGAGCGAGGATGAACGAAACCAGAAGAGGTAGAACCGGCATGAGAGAAGTTCACCAACAAAGAAATAGTGAGTGAGGTCAGCAAAGAGCATGCAGAAGGAAGTCCGCAGAAGGCTGATGGGAGGACGCCATGAAGTAAATGATGTGAGGTGGACGAAGCCCCGCATTGTGGGTCCCGCCGTCGGGATGTCCATCGCGCGAGAATGAAGCGGGTGTGGAAGATATGAATCCCGCGATGAGGAGAGCCATTGGAAGAGTGTGGATAAGGATAGACGAGATTTCATAGAGATAACGACATAGGATAAGCGGTAACCGCAAGAGAGGAAAAGATGACTGCACCATAGCTACCACACAACAGCCTTATAATATGTCAAAAGGAAAAATCAAACCAGCCATCTCCCAAATAATATTTGTTCATTACTTGAAGATGGTATAACCTGTTATATGTAAATGCAAACTTATAACTTCTCCAAAAGGCCATTGATAACATTACATTTTATCAGTTATCCCTCCTCTCCAAGTTCGTTGTCTTTTATGTAAATGATTCGGCCCATCCACTCCTTGATTGCGGTTCAACACCACCCCCATAGTTTGCCAAGAACTTTGTCTCCTATTATTGTTTGCATTGATCACTAATTGGGATATTAGCATCGAGCCTCTATCAAATCAATTCCATTTGCCACATTACCCTTCTCATGTATTTTTGAACTTTGTTACTTAACCACCCGTCTCCATTACTTAATCATTCCAGCCCTTAAGAGTCGGCTCAAAATTGACCTAAAGTCCTGTGGGATTTTGAGATGGCTCGCGCATATGGGCAAAAAATGATGGATGACATCGACCATGTAAGAACCTGAATAAGTGGTGCCCATGGGAGGTAAGGCTCAAGAAGATGCTAGGCAATGGTCACTGCAAAAGTGGTGATGGGGTAGCCAACCTTTGTGAGTGTGGAACACGAGTGCAAGATTGCTGTTTAATGCTGTAGGCATAAGAAAGTGGTAAGCTGAGGTGACAACGTCATTGTGGTAACTGTGGAACATGGATAGCCCTCCACCAACGAGCCTGGAAAATGAATACCTTTCAGTTTCATTGATTAAATTCATTTCAAGTCCTTGGAAGCTCACTCCCTCCATTATGACTCTAAATTGTGCGAGCATCCCTTTGTCTTCCCTCACGTTCTCATAATCTTATGCCTTTGGATCTCCAAGTGTGGGCGTGTAGCTTCATGGTGTGTAGTCTTCATGGTACAAATGTCCATTTGAAGGGTTCGCGGGTAACACGTGCGGACGACGACTGGTGGGCAGTTGTTTGAAGGATTCCATCGAGGGAACAACCCAAATACTAGTCGGGTCCATGGTAAGGAAACAATGTTGGTGGGTTGCGGGCCCACATGACAAAGAGGCCCCAAAGGTTGGTTGTTATGAACGATGTCAGTGCGACAGCCTCCTGCAAACAGTGGTCCATGAGGGCGGACCTACTGGTGAGCGTGGACTGAGTATAGCTTAGCTGTTAGGCAATGGAGGTTGGGCGAGAAAACTGCATGCAAAGAACCTTAAATGTTTGGGACTTAGACATTTTGAGGCAACAGGGTTAGTTGGTTTTGTGGCTATGGCGAAGATGGAGGGACCAGCTGTGGTGCCCGCCATGGCGGCATATGTCAAAGATCGGCCACTGTGAAAAAAATGAAATGAGAACAGAGTCTCGCCCATGGCGACCCACAACTGTGGGTCCACGAAACATGAAGGACTCAGTGACAAACATGGGTGCGGGGTCTGCATGCCGGGTAGATGCTGAGACTCGGCTGCAGGTGAACAATGGAGTGCAACGACAAACAACAGAGGGAAAACCGTAAATGCGGGCCTGCAAGGGTCAACAGGCGCCATACGAAGAGTGAAAAAAATCCCATAGGAGTTGGCCCACAAGGGCGAATGACTTGGTGAAACTCAACCAGGTGAATTGGGCCAACATGTAATTGGTCATTTTAAGGCTCATGGCTGACTTAGGTTTGGAAACTAGGGTGCACAAAACAAGATGAAGTCAAAAAATCTCGCACGAGAGCAAGAATGAATCGTCAAGAGAGAAAAGAGGGGGTCCCTGCCTTTGGCGGGGTGTGTGTGCAAAACATGCACAACAGAGGGGAATCTACAATAGTTACTTGGGGAGGGGATAGTGGCACCTGAGGTGGAGAAGGTCATGGTACATGAGGAGGGGATGGTGGAAAAAACTCCCTTATTATAGGTCCTTTAGACCTTTTAATGAAAGAAAAGACAGATGGATATGTCTTGGGTTGATAAGTTGGCCTTTCTTCCAAAATTTGGGCTTTTCCAATTATTTTATCAATATTTTTCAAGATCATTTGGATCCTAGCAATTGGGTCCCTTATTTTAGAGAATGCACCTTGATAATCCTTGTTTATTTAGTCTTAATATCAGTTATGATTTTCTGAATTCCACCCATTTGACCATTTTATCATTGGATTCCTCTTCATCTTTACAATTACTCAAGACATCTTCCCCAAAATGGAGTTGATGTTGAAATGTTGAGCTTTTAATGCTTGTCCTAATTTGACTAACGAATCCTCTAGGATCACAATCTCTTGTATTTTATTGGGCCATCTTATATACTTAAAGCATTAGATAGAGTTGCTCTAACTCTTCTCTAGTGATTGTGAAGTTGAAAAAAGTGGTAGAGAATGGGAAAAATGATCCTTTCTTCTTCCCCTTAAGATGGGTCTTGTCAGCTTCATTGACCTACCACATCATTGACCTACCACATGATTTCCAAAAATTCCAACTTGAATGACACATACATTGCTAGCACATGTGGACCCATAGGGAATCCATATACACTCATGATTGTGGAGTTAGTGTGGAGATACCAATCTCCCCAATTATGTTGAACTCCTAATTTTGGTGTCTTGTCCTTAGGTCTAGGGAAATCCAAAATTTCCTTCTGCAATCTAAATTCTTAAACTCCCAAGTGTGAGATGATCTTGAAAAAATGATTTTCAAAAATAACATAGTTGGATGCATTGTAATGCATATCCCATACATGGATTTGGCATTGAATAGGAAGAAGACCTCCCTTGTCATCGTCCATGTGAATTTGAAGGGCCTTGTCCCACTTTCCTCTGGGGAAAAATTTAGTGGCGAATCTTCGCCAATTGGAGAATTCTAGGAATCAACCAAGTCGAAATTGGCAATTTTTTCACACGCAATAGGGTGTCCAAATCGCTTAGATTTTACAAACTATAGGTCCAATGCATGTCCATTCGCCAATGAGTTTTTTTATGAGGAATATTTAAGCAACAAAATCGCCATTGTCAAACTACGCATTTCAATTGGACCGACTAATATTTTCACCTGGAATCTCGAAAGCATTTAATAAAACACCTACATATTTGCCAATACTATTAAAACAACATTGTATCAGGACCCATTTCACCAATTAAAATTTACAAATAGTTGCTTGTGAAGAACCATTTCACCAATTAAAATTTATAAATAGTTGCTCATGAGGACCTATTTTTCCAATAACATTAAAAAATAATTACATTTGAGGACACATTTCGCCTTGAAAATTACAACGTATCATTGTATAAGCACACAGGATTTGCCAAAACTTTAATATACCATTTAAAAATACTACAGAATTCAAAAAATATGGAATCATGGATTTATATAAATACAATCAAAAGTGTCATTTGTTATTCTTTTTATTTTACATTTTTTGAGGTTCCTATTTCTTGATTAGGAAGTGTGAGAATCCAAACGTAGACTTAAAAGGTGAGTGTTAGTGATCATTTTCTTCATAGTGTTGGTTATAATAAGTTTCTTTATCTATACTTCAACAAAGTGAACCTTAGAATTAGCTTTGGAAGTTGAAACCTCAACTGCAAGGAGTAGAAAGATGACCAAAGAAAGACTTGCAACTCTCCAACAAAGTGAACCATCGACTCAAGTCAGGAATTGGGGAAGTTGCAGAAATTTAGAACTCGATGACAAGGTTATAAAACTCTAAGGACTAGCGACTCAGGTTAGGAAAAGCCAAAAATTTTATATTGTCTTCCATGGTATTGAATTTCATATGTGATTCTGCATCATTTTAAAGAACAACACTTATCACACTACTTATAAATTCCTATTGCATTCCATTCACACAATCTTTGATAAATAACTAAAAGGAATATTATTAATCCATTCCTTGAATAGAAGCTAAAGTTAAGCATCCATAACTTATAGTTATAACTAATAACTAATAGACCAACATAAATAACTTATGAGCATCCATAACTTAAACAACAAAAACTGCTTCAAATCACCTAAATTTATCTTTTGAGAAATACTTCATCACCATAAAAATCTTTATTCATAGATAAACATTCCACAACAATGAAACTATCCAAAAATCTATCATTCCAATAATAGACAATCCACTGGAAAATATAAAGTTTTTTGTCTTGATAACGGTTTCTTGAAGACAACTGTTTTAGAAATTAAAATAAAAAGTCTTTGAAGTATCAAGAGAGCCAAATTAAAGAAAATAACATAAAAACTAAAAACCAAACAACAGTCCCACTCCCAACATTGACTCCTTCGCTTTCAATTATTTCTGTCTCCTTCTCCTTCAGTAACGCCTTGTGTGCCTTTACTCTTTGCTTGTATTCTCGGTACTTGGTGACAATTGCGGTGATGTTTTTGCTTCCTGAAGTTGTAGTAATATGTAACCTGGTTCTCCATGTGACCAAAGCATTTTTAGACTCAACCAACATCTGAGATCTTCTCTCTTCTCCACATTTATAAGTCTTCAGGAGGATCTCCATTCCACTGAGTTTTGAGAAGGACTCCCATGTCACTATAGCAAGATCAACTATTTCTTTCTTGAATATCTCTCTAAACTTCAGAGAGATATCTCTTATATCTAGAATTTTTTCATCAAACTCATCAATAATTTCCACTCCTAGAATACAACAATATTCTTTAACTTCCACCAACATTTCATAATATTGATCAAGTGCATTTTTAGTTTCCTTCACCAGATTATCATACATATTCAATTTCCATTCCAATGAAATGGACCAGGAAGGGTCCAACTACTTAGGATTATTCACAATTTTCTCACCAATTAATATCTTCGGATCCATAAAGTTCAATTCTTTCATTTCCTCAGAGAGCACATAGAGACTAGTTTGATCTTTTCTGAGCTGCTGAAGTTTTGTTACTAACTCCTCCCTCTTGTTAACAACTCGAGTGTAAAAGAGCACAAATTTATTCAGAAAGAAGATAGCCTCTTGAGATATTTTATCGATCCCCTCACAAGCAACTCTGGAATAGCTCAAATTCTTTTTAATTTTCTCTATGGTGAGCACATTGATGCCCTCTACCTGAGAACTTGAGGCTTCATCAAATGTAGGAGGAGTGGCTATGGAAGAAATAAAGTTAATGCGAGGACTTGAGATACCAGTTTTATATTTTCTTTCCTCTGTTCTTTCACTCTTTTAATCAAGGTATTGACTAAATAATTGGCATGGTACAAATCACCTTCCAGTGTTGGAAGCCCCATATCAACATGTGTGACTTTGTAGTCTGCCTCCGTTATTTCATCTTCATTTAAATCCTTCACAGGATCAACAATTTCTAACATTTGATTTCTAGAAGTAGCATTAGTCACCATCCTTGACATCCTCCTAGCTTTCTTAGGTTTTGAAGAGCTTTGAAGTAACTTTGAAACTGTATCCACTCCAACTGTCATTGTAGGAATATGCTTTCTCTTCTTCTCCACTGCTTTTTTCAGCCATCCTGGGGAGGCTACTACCAGACCAAAATATTCATTTCCACTAATAGTTTCTTTAAGAGCGTTAGGAGTGATAGGTGGATTATCAACCAGAGGCAGAGAAGAGGGAAATTCAAACAAAGGAGGAAAGATATTATCGTCAGTGATCTGTTTAAAGATAGCTTTAAAATTTGCAGCCACAAATTTTTCTTGATTGGTCTTCTTCTTAGGCGTAGGAGAAAGCACACTGTCTTGTTCACAGATGCTCTTCAACTTGACTATTTCTTCTGGCCTATCACCATCACCTCCTGACTAAGAATTTGCACTAGAGGACCTCACAAAGGGTTTCCTTGATGATACACTTGCACTAGATGCTTGCGTAGACCCCTGTTCATTCTTTTGTGATGACTTAGGCTCCTGAAGAGGACCAACAACTTGCTGCCATTTCCCATCCAACCAATCCTGGGTTCTTTTAAGCACTGGGGCAGCACACACCCTCATATCTAAAATTTCAATTTGGCTCCAATCAACCCTAGGGTGGGATTTATCAGGCAATTTTTCATATGTACGATCTGTGATTGTTGAATCCTTAGCTACATTTTTAGGAATGTGAAATGACAGACCAAAATCTTGTATCTATTTTAGTGTTAGCCTCATATAATCTCTTCTCAAATCTTCCTTCTCATCGACACAATCTTCCCAGAAATCTTTGATAGATGAGTGATGCTGATATAAGCTCCCTCTATAGAGATTATGCTTCACAAAACCCTTACTGTGAAAATTAGCTCTCATAGACAGATTCTGGAGGTTATATTCCTTGAGAATTCCTTCAGCTCCCCTGGCCATCTAGTTTGTTTTGCACACAAAAGAAGGGGTCTCCAATGGGAAGACATACCCTCATTTCCCCATGTTCGTATACTTAATATTAACCATGTCCATTTGTCGACAAATTTCCAGAAATATTAGTAAATCTTCAGGATACTGAGGTAATTTAAATGGGGCTTTCTCAAAACACCCTATTCTCAGATAGGAAAAATTATCAAATTGGATATTAAAACTCCCAAATTTTGATACAAGAGAAATCGATTCAGAGGAAAGGTGCATTTTTGGATTTCCATCTAGCTTCCTCACGACCTCCATTAAAAATGCATCATTAACACAACAAAAATCACCCATTCCAAATTGGTTAGTGAACTAAGGAAAGCGTTTATACACAAGCATATCAGAAGTTTGGGTTCCTTGCGGCTCCAACCTAGGCCAAAAGGACCTTTGACTACCTACAATGTACATCAGGAAAGAACACATACAGAAAGTAGCAATCTTATGGAAATTAATTAATTGCTCACATTTCAAATGGGGAAACAAATAACTTCAACCCATTCAATGAAAATGTTCTCATCATATTATCAAGATAAGTAGCACATCAATCCTCAAATAACTCAACTTGTACATTTCCCAACAACGCGGTACAATAAAGCAATAAATTATATACAATTTCTCCTTAAATGCAATCTTTTGAGTTTTACTTGGCGATTCACGACTTACTTTCTTTCGAGAATTCAAGCAGTTTTGGCCATGGGTTTCTTGGACCCAGGTCTTATTAAACTTTAGAAATTCCCTTGCCAACTGTGATATACATGTCTTCTCAGTTCCCTTTTGGAATCCCTAAGCGTGTGGGAAACAACTTCAGGAGAAATTTATGCAATTACAGTGCCATCTACGGCTTTAATTTCCCATGTCTGCAAAATGTGCCTTCTCGCACATGCACTTATCAGGTCCACACTCAACACAGCTTCTGCAAACCCTCCAGCCTGAGCTAGCCCACTTTCTAAGAGTTTTATATCTATCTCAGACTTGTCGTCCCTCTCTAGGCACGCCCAAAATTTGTCTAACTTAAAAGGTCTGAGTGTCATATTCCTTACGCCGACCCAACATTCACTCTGCATGAGCACAAATTCATGGAGAATGAATGTTTGCACATGAGATTCTAAGAAGTACTAGCCTTGGCAAAGAACAAGAATGCAGCCGAAAAGTATGAGTAAAAAGAATGTTT
The DNA here is from genome assembly GCA_007258455.2 of Sequoia sempervirens. NCBI lineage: Eukaryota > Viridiplantae > Streptophyta > Pinopsida > Cupressales > Cupressaceae > Sequoia > Sequoia sempervirens. The sequence goes on from VDFB02334177.1 coordinate 8,507, forward strand.
GCACTTGAGAAGTACTGGCCTTGGCAAAGAACGAGAATGCTAGCTAAATGTTTGAGTAAAAATTTGCCACCCACTTATGCCGTTATTTTTGATGGGATGTGCTTTAAATGCGACATTCAATTTTATTCCTCAAAAAGATAGCCTTTAAACCTACATGCTTTTGGAAATTCCTAAAAAGAAAACTCAAGTTTATTTCGTACATAGCATTCAATGAGATGTCAGACGACAGTTCCTTTGAAAGGAAAGATAAGTCCATCATGTTGCGTGGTCGCTAAAACTTGGAACCTCAAAACCAAAGTCCAAAGTTTCAATTTTTTTGAAACCTTTGACCCACTGACTAAATCTACACACCATAACTCAAAGGTTATGTATGCATGAACTTAAGCTACTCAACAAAGTGAACCAAGTTGGGGAATCAGGTAGTTATGAAAATTTAGAACTCAACGACAATGTGACATGTCACATGGTTATAAAAATTAGAGGCCTAGTGACTAAGCTTGCTTTTCTCCCTTATTTTGAGTATATAACCATACATCAAATGTTCATCAATGGTTTATAATTTATGATATAAATAATAAACATGTGTTTTAAAGTTTTTTAATTTTTAACCATTAATGCACTCGGATTGACATCAAAGCCTTTATAAAATGAATTACAATGTCACATTAATAGCACAACCATTAATAGCACTAAGCATAATAACACTTAACGTTACAATTGCAAAGGACTTAATAAAAGGAATTACAATGTCACATTAATAGCACAGTAACACTTAACGTTGTAAAGGACTTAATAAAAGGAATTACAATGCCAAATTATAGCACAACCATTTATTTTATTACAAATGAATTACAATGTTACATTATTACATAGTACAAATACAAATGTAAGTGCAAGTGCCAAACTTCTGCTGGATCGCTGGTGAAAACATAAATGTAATACATATGTGTCTGAAAATAAATGGGACTTGCCAGGTCAACCATGCACTATGAAAATAAATGCCTGGGACTTCCAGGATCAACCATGGTGTTTGAAAATAAATGCATGGGGAAAGGCGGGCTAATCAAACTGGGGAAATGGGAGCTGTGAAGATACAAAATGTACTTCTCCCCTTTGAAAATCAGAGTCATGAAGAAGATGAGGGGTTGTAAATGCTCCCATCTTCTACTTGCAGCTTCCATGCACTAGGAGAGCACTTATCTCCATCAAAGCTCCTCATCCTAGCTCAAAACCTGTCTGAGAAGTCAGGTGAACCAAATTAACTTCTTTCCAATTCCACCCATTCTCAACTTGAATGAAATTGGTCTTTTACAAGTTGTAACTACATAACTACAGGCAAGAGAATTTAGAGTATCCCCAATAATGCCACATCATCTTCTTCTTGAATCCTATTGCTTATTAACCCTACAAAATGAAAACCCTTATGAAAATTCGAACATTTCACTCAATAGTAAAGCCTTTAGCCTTCAACGAATGATTTCAATTTTTAGTTGTGCTTACTATCCTTATTTATGGGCAACAGTACCACCAATAGTGCCACTACCAGCCTGGTCCCTATGTACACCTCACACGTGTCACGTGTGAGGTTAGGTATAATCATGATTCATGAATCATAATTGTGATTCACACAAACCAAAAAACATACTTAAATTTTAATCGTTTCGTGTAACTTTTAAGCCTTACATTTATTTAAATGTTTAATTTGATTGACATCTGGACTTTGACAACCTCACCACATGCAAAATGTACCTCAAGTTGACAAGTGACAAGTTGTCAATTGTCAAAATTGCCAGTGCCACTCAAAGTTCAAACGATATGAAATCATTACAAATCTTGTTTCACTAGCCATTTAGTCCTACATTGGCAGCAAATTCTAAACTGTTGATCATTGTAAATCTAATGGTTAAAGGGTAATTCTAGAGGTTTAAGTTTGAAAGACTAGCGCTTTGTGCATTTCATTCCGAAATGCAACTACAAACATACATCAAATGTTCATCGAACGGTTGATTAATTTATGAATTATGATATAAATAATAAACATGTGTTTTAAAGTTCTTTTAAACTTTAATGCGCTAGGATTGACATCAAGGCCAAGGGGCCGGTAACTTAACGTTGCAAAGGACTTAATAAAATGAATAATGATATTGGGAACCGGGGGAGAAGGTCAATGAAAAATTAGAAATCAATAAAATTTTGGTAAACCTTAACAAGATTGACAACTTTTAGTGTTTATAATGTTTTTTTGTCAATTTGATGGCAACTTTATTTTTTCATTTGTATTGCTTTATGTTTTACTTTTAAATCTGCATGCAATTATTTCATAAATAAATAATACTTAATTTCTTAAAGGAAAAAAAAACTAATTTGAATAGATTCATAGACACTAAACTTAGAAAATAACTCTTTACTATAAATTTATAACAAAGATTAACACAACACAACCATTTATTTTATTACAACTGAATTACAATTTATGGGCCACTAGTGCCACTACTAGCCTAATTCACGCAAACCAAAAAACCAACTTAGTCGATTCGTGTATCTTAAGCCTTACATATACAATTAAAATGTTTAATTTGATTGATGTCTGGCTACATGCAAATTGTACCTCAATTTGACAAGCTGTCAAAATCACTAGACTCTAGTTAGCACTACCAGTGCCACTCAAACGATATGAAATCATTACAAATCTTGTTTCATTAAAGCTATGAGCTATCCAATCAATTGCTTCAGATGTTCAAAATATTAAGAATTTCAATTAAATGAAATGTAATACGTCGAGGCATTGAAAAGAGAGAAATGAGCTTTGATCTCACCACGTGTCCACATCTAACGGTTCTAGTGTTATTCCAGAGGTTTCAATTCGCAAGTCTACTGCTTCAGAGATTTACTTCCAGAAGGCAACTACAATCGTCCATAAAAAAATTCATCGAATGGTTGTGGTTATATTGATTTTCCTTTACATCCTTTATGTGAAACGTTCTCAAGTTTTTAAGCCCTAGTCCTACGTTCTTCGTAGGTGGTCCCTCTTTTAAAACAAACTTTCTGCACGTGCATATTTCTTCCACTTAAGTTCTTCTATCGCTCATCGCCAAAATTAACACATCGGGTTCATTACCATGATGATGAGCCTTGATCTCCCCACATGTCCACATCTAACAGTTCTAGTGTAATTCCAGAGGTTTCAATTCACAAATCTAGTGCTTGAGAGATATACTTCTCGAATGCAAATATAGCCGTCCATCAAAATTTCATTGAACGGTCATGGTCCATAATGTCACATGGTCACCGAAACTTGAAACTTAGAACCAAAGTTTGAAGTTTATAAAGTTTTCAAAAAACCTACAACCCAATCAATGTTACAAAACAACGCGAAAAGACTTGGTAACTGTTAGAAAAGCACCAAAACCCTCGACTCTGCAATTAAGATAGGAAAGGTGGCAAGGGCATTTATAAGTGAAAATCACGGCAGATTTTGAAGTGTGCGGACATGACCAGAGTGGATCGATGGGTAACAAGATTGGTAATGCAAGGGAGTTTGAAAATTATTACCTCTCGCCCACTAGCGAAGTTAGATTGACAATTCATCAAACGGTCATGGTTAGATTGATTTGGACTGACACTTCGCCACTGCTTTTTTTTTATCGGTGATAATAGTTTATTTTATTAAATATAAAGCAAAAGTTACATATACTTCAGATTTTTTTAATTAAATATAAAGCAAAAGTTACATATACTTCAGATTTATCTTCATCCATCAACTGCTAAAAAAGCTGATTAACCAGCACAATTTCCATTTCCAACATATCAAATTATCCCTAATCAAACCCGCCCAAAATTTTCCCTTCCAACCATTGTTTGTGCGCCAAGGTGTTTTATAATTACAATGCAAATCCAGGCATAACCCCCAAAAAACAAAATCACAGACAAGATTTAGTATAGTAATCTATTTTTTTTTAAATACTTGTACTACTTAAACGCCTTCGATGAATTACCCATCTCCAATGACACTATCTCCATTAACGACTTCATCTTCTTCCTCTGACGTAGACCCTTCTTTCCACACATCTTTGCTTTGGCAATGTCTTTGAGATTCTTTATGACCTCCTCGACCTCCATTAGCTCGACGCAAATTTTGATTGCTTGCCACTCACGCTCCATTCCTTCTCACCACAGAGCTTTGGTGTGTCCTTCTGGCCACCTGATAAAGAGATGATTTAAATCTGCGAGCTCTGGGCCTCGACCATCCATGCCTTCAACCTTAACAAGCCCCACTCCTAGTATCGCCCATTCCAGAATGCCTTCCATATCCTCTAAAAAATCTTTGTGAACTGGAGTTTTCATGACTTTACTCACTGCATCCACCGACTCTCCTAAGTCCAGACCCCAAGCCATGACCAACGAATAAATATCCATATTGGTCCTATATCTATGCTTTAATTTTTCAAAGCCATTACCCAAAATAAATTGAATTGCTTGTGCCACCTACACATCTTTGAAGAGAAATAAACCTCACAACTGCTTCACTGACGATTTTCCAATGAAAGGGTCCAGCTTCCTTTGCAATGTCAAGGTGAAACTGGCCTCCATTGTTTCTTTGGTTCACTGGCTTCTAGAAAAACACCCATCGCCGACCGGCTACATGATATGTGTGTCTTTAATGTTGGGTTCAATGGTGAAGCCCAAATTATCAAGTTTCTCTCACAAATTTGTAATAGTTGCCTTCCTTGTAATGGTTTCTAATTAGCATGTGTTTGCTAATTTAGAAGTTGTCTGTTTCAATGGATTTTTTCAATTATTGGAGTTGAGACTATTTTTATAAATACAACTGCTAGTTGAATATGTAATTTAATTGAGAATTAATAAAAGAGATAATCCCTAAAAGTGGACATAGCCATCATCTCAATTTTCCAGCCATCTCCATTAATGCCGATTCCCGAACATACATCCAACACCGACAAAAAACCTTCATCAATGCTTCACTTCTTACGGGAACTTCCACGCCTCCTTTGCTTACTAAACAATCATTTCTTCTTGCATTAAATGCATCGAAGAAAATTCCTCCAAATTAATGCCACTAAATTCTCCAAATCTTGAAACATCCACCTCTACAAAGAATAGTGCCCATTTTGAGAGGATGTCTGCCTCCACATTCCCAGTTCTCCTTATATGACTGACCTTAAAGTCCTAAAAAAGGGTTAATTCTTCAGTAATTTTCCTAATCACTCCCTATAGATGCCAAGCATCGATTCCTCCTTTTGTAATTGCTTGAATTATTATTAAAGAATCACCCTCCAGATGTATCTTTGATCCCCCTAACTTTCTGGCTATCTTAATTGCCATTAAGGTTGCTGCTACTTCCGCTACATTATTGGTTCCCTCCTTCAACCTCATTGCTCCTATGGCCAGCACATTCCCATTCCAATCATGAACAATACTACTAGCTCCAGATGGACCCAAATTTCCCTTTTAGTTTTGATGCTCCATCAAAATTTACCTTCCACCAACCTCAAGGGGACTATAAAAATCTGATGTTTTTATCGTATGTTTCTACTCAAATTTCCAGATTTGGTCTTTACCGTATGTACATTTCACTCATATTTTACCATATTGCCTCTTTGAACCTTTGAGTTGTGCATTTTTTACTCCTGGGCTCATATAGGCGCGAGAATACCTTTTGTCTCTCCGGTACCCATTGTGCGCTTTTGCTAACATAAACCAGAAAGGTTTCATCTAAGAAGACTGGCTATTTGTCATGCATGCATTGATTTCGCTTTATAGACACCGCTTGAAAGCACTTTCAGGTCTCCTAATTTACAAAGGGATGATGCACATTTCTGTAGGGAGTTGCTGGCGGTCGACATATGGTCATAAATATCTTTAGTTCTTGTCACACGCATTATGGATTCTCTTCGGACATACTTGGCAGTATCAGCATTACATCTTGGCAATTATCTTTTGTCTTGGCAACCAGCATGTGGAGACTTCTATCGGCATATGTTGTTGCTATCAGGGTGGTGTCCTACCGAATATCGTTTGTCTCCCCGACTGATGCATTGAAAGTCATATCAGCAAGAGTTGAGTGCCTTCGATGAGATGTTACAGAAAAGTGAGTTTGTCTCACCGATGAAGCACAAACAGATTTTTCCAAATGGCTCAGTGGGAGAGGTTGCTTTTGTTGTAAGGTCTTGGTGAGTGACCTTCGGTCTCACCGACCTTACACGTGGATTTTTTCTCATGTGGCTTTTGGTATAGGTGCTATTTTCTCTTGGTGATCAAAAGTTATTTGGGGGTGACTTTAGGTAAAGCAAGATGCACTCTATAAGAGGTCCCCCTGACATTGTTCTGTCTTGCTGATTGCTCGATGAGTATTCTCTTTGATGAGAAAATCTAGTGGTCTTGGCGAAGATGAATGTAACCTGCAAGGAGCTCTGGTGCGCTTTCGCGGAGACTTATGTTTCAATGTGTGGTCTCTGCTTCAGGGTTGGGTTATGGTTTATATGTATAATACATATGGATTCGCCTACGAGAAAAACTTTAAGTCATAATGGCCAGCGATGAATATAGGGTTTTCGTATGAATTTGGGGACTTTTTGAGATGTTCTCTCGACTCATAGCTACATTGTTTCCTAAGGAAAGCAAACAAAGGAGCGTGGGAAGCGAAGTATGGATGATAACGACATAGTTGCCTTTGACATAACTTCAGGGATGTCTCAACACCATCTCAAGAAGCATTAATGGATTCAAACGCTAGGACCAACATGTGCTGCATTTTCTAAAAATACCATTGAGGTTTCCACATGATTTTGAGCTCTATTTCTGTACCGTGGCCCATATGGATTTTTACGTGTTTTATTTTCATATAGCCGTATAAATATACACCTCATTGTAATTGAAAGGCATCAGATTTTAGATCACATACAGTAGATTAGGAATGGCCACATTAGAATAGCTCTCTTATTAGAGACTATGTGCATGTTTTCAAATGGCAAATTCAATGAAAATCAGCTAGTGTGGCAGGTTATTTCTGGTGTCAATTGCATGTTGAACTTATTGAATAGTATTGCTAAAGCTGTCTCCAATTTGATTCTTTTGTTGTTTAAATTGACATAACAAGTTTATGTTCAGCTTATCAATGCACATTTGATGTATCTGTGTGATTAATCAATTGGTTCTTTCAAGTAAAGACTAAATCCTTTTAGTTGATCACAGTAACTAGAGAGTTTCATTTGGATTGTTAAAGTAGAGCTTAATAGTCATAATATTGCATGTTTCAGAGCTAAGCTACAAAAGAAATATATGCCTTAATTTGATCTTCACAAAATAAGTTACCACTTCTATTTTACTTGACCGTGATACCTATTACAGCACCGGTTCTCGTAATTTCTTATCATTATTTGATTCATATTCGGGCTTTCTTTTACATCCGCTTTCAGCATCCTATAATTAAGCATTTTAGGTTTTAGATCAAAAGATTGCTATCAAGTTTGATTTCATTTGTTCACTCTCATCTGCCCTTGTGGACAAAGCATTTCAAAAGGATAAATCATAAGTTAAGTCTGCTTCATTCAGAAAGGTACACCCGCCTAGGTTAGCGTTATTACGAAGAGTAGAAGGTTGAGTTCTCTTTGACCTTGTCTCCGCTAATCTCTAAAGTGTATCAAGAGATCGGGTAACAGGTACCTCACCGCTTTTGAGAGCTAACACACAACCCTTTCATTTTGTTTTTCCCATTTATCCACTTCTATATGAAATTTTAGTCGATAATCCCAACCAAGCTCCCCTTAACGGGTCAACACCATTGCATTTTTTTATTAGTTTGATATTATGTTTAATTTCAATGCATTTTATTTTTTAGTTTGAAAAAAAGTTTTAATCGCCAACAATTTTTTTTTGGTTTGAAAACAAGTTTAATTTGCTAATTGAAATATTTTATTTGGTTTTGAAAAATAGATTTTAATCACTAATGGAAATTTTTTAGTGGTTTTAATTTTTTTTAAATTTCGCTAGGATTTTCCACAGACTTCTAGCAATTAGAAAAGATTCGTGCTAATGATTATTTTTTTTTCACAAAAAATGAAAAAATTCGCCACTAAAATTCATATTTTTATTGGGAAGTATACAAGATTCGCTAGGATTTTACACCTTCGTCAAGGGGGGGGGGTTTCTTAAAGTTTTCCCTGCTTTCCTCTTTCTCCATAGAAGAATATATGGCACAAGAAAGAGTGCCATCTAAAACTGAAGACTTTGTTGCCCTTTTTGATTTCCACTAGCTACTTGTGGATGGCATCAACTATGTAGGTGGCAAAATCAAACTCAGTGTTCACCATTGGATGCTGAATATCTGCAGCCATATACATAACAGGCATTGATATTGTTGTCTGAGCATCACCCCCTAAAACGTGGCATAATGCATTGTAGATTTTGATAAAATAATCTTCAAAGGTATCCAAATTGAAGGGTTCAACCTCATTGGCAAGGATTATTATAGATTTTCTGTCAAAACCCTTCATTCTAAACTTAGGAAGCTAATGTGTTCTAAAGCTATTTTGGTCTTATTGATACTTTTGTTTGAATAGGTCAAATTACATGACCTTGTTGGTAGCCAATTTTAGGTCAAAGACCTCAAAGATGAAGGCCTTGTTAATCAAAATTAATTCTCCTCCATTTGGAGCCTTAATAGCCCCGACATTCTCATCATAGTGGTTGGAAATATGTCTAATCAAATCCAAATCCATAAATATGTTTGGGATCACTAGTTTCCCTAGGTTGTATGTCCATACATTTGAAATGGGAACCTTCAAATTTCTCTTCTCGTAGTAGTGCACAAATAATTCCCATCCAGTAAGGGGAAGTGAAACATCCCTGCACTCTCTAGCATTATCTACTAATCCACATGCTGCTCCAAGGCCATGAGGCCAAATTTATTTTTGTGTCAAACCAAGGAGTTGGATAATTAGGTCTTCATCGAATGACCTCTTTTAAGTTGAGGGTTGGTCCTTTGAATGGTTCATGGTTACAATTCAGGCTCAAACTAGGCTTTTGTGTATGATTCTAGGTTTTTTGGTACTTTCAAATGGTAATTAAGCTATACAAGCCCTAAATACAAACCTAGGACTGTAACTTCGACGAATTTCATAGAAAAGTACTTGATTTTTTCTCTTTTGGAAACCCTAGTTCATTGTGAAAAACATTGGAGCTCTGTAAATTCTCTCATCAAATGTTTCAAATGCCAAATGGGTTGAATTATGGGTTGAATCATAGCATTTATAGGAGCAATTATGATGAAAACCTAGTAGAAACCAATCTTGTTTGCCATTACCCTTAGTTCATGCGAGCTAGCCTAGAGCCTTCAACTGTCCATTTTACAAGTTTGAATGCAAGCCATCAGTTTCTTGATGACATGACAAGATCCAATGGCTAGAGATGATTTGACCAATTTTAAAATATTTGGAACACATCGATAAATCTTCAACCCATCAGATGAATCCATGAGGGGAAAATTTACACATCATTCGAAGTGGGGCCATAAAAAAACTCAACTAAAAAGTAGCTGATGTCATTATATAATGCACATGGCAGCTTTCTGCAATTCTGCATCTTGAAAATAGAACCATTATGAAGAGCTTGCAGACTTGTGAAAACCTCATGTGATTGTGCCACATGTCCACATTCTATTATCCTTTGATAGAATCTCTGAAAATATTAGAAATGAACCACATGTCCCTTTATAGCAATTATGCGGGCTTCGTTAGGTCCTCTTGAAACATCTCACAGACTTGTGGAATACCTTTACAACATGACACCTGTCCACTTTCTACAATTCTGTGTACCAATAATTTCTCCTTTGTAAATCTATCCACGCACTCACGTAATGCCTTAAAAGAGTACCACGTGTCACACCTCATTCTTCACAAAAGATTTGCAACCTTGAGCAATACCCTGACACCATGTGGTGATGATTCTACGGTTCCACAGAGCATTATTTAATAAAATGTTCCATGTGGAATGGCGAAATGAGGTAAAAAGCGGACACCTGTCCTTCCTTTCGTGGGAAACTTAAAAGTGACTTTATTAAAGCACATCCAATTTTTTTGTCTTAAGTGAGCGCTAAGACAAGGGGCTGTGAAGTTAATGACATAGGGGGACAGAATTAGAACTTTAATTTTTTAGAAAATATTTTAACAAGTCCACTCGGTAACCTAATAGAAGGGGCCAGTAAACACACTCGATAGAAGCCTTAATATAAATTAAGTGAGAGACATCCCCAGTTATAGGCAAACAATGTGATATAAGATAAGTGTAGGGGATTGAGATAAATGCTTGGGTTTTGAATAAGGGCTAGGGTTTTAGAAGCCTTAATACACAAATTTTTAACACTTCCCTGTACAATTCTTGAGGGTTTTGAAAATTCAAAAGTCTAAAATCCAAACTAGCTCCACCAAGATGTATTATACTAATTCAAACCTTATAAAGTTGAAAGGACTTGTAGCTTTTATCAATTATCATATTTTGGCTTATTCATGTCCTTGCATTCATACATGTGTATTTGTTGGTAGAAATAATGTGTTATAAATATTGGTTATCTTGGAATGATTATTTGACATGTGTCTATTTTTGAGAATGTGCATTATGAAATCTATTATATGTATTTTAAATACATTTTGGACCTATGACTTCATGTGTATGATATTTAATAAATAAATGAACCAAAAAGATAATTATTAATATTATATTGACCACACCTTTGGATTACATATGGTGCTTCTTCATCTTGACTAATGGATGGGGAAGAATGACACATCCTCATGGTGGGTTCAAATCCTTCCTTGACCAATAGTAGGAGCATGGACTCTTGGAGGATTAGATTATATAGTTAAGCTTGGACTTCTTTAGATACTATTTACGGTGTACTTTATTTTTAAGCCGCTTGTCTATGTGTGGTTGGTCCATGATCTATCGTATTCATATTATGGATGAGGGTTGTAGTTTTGAACCCTCGTATATCTTGGTTATGAAATGATGTTATCTTCATTGTTGAGTACTAATCGCGTATTTGTGAGACTTTTATATTATTACAATGTACTTGAGATGTACTTCCTTATTGCATTACTTCGAGTGAGAGTTATATATTATATAGATTGTAAACACATATTACTTGCATGTCTCACATATTCATTACAATATTGTATTATGGAAGTTAATAGAAGTTGATAGAATTTCATCTTGTACTAGTTTAAAATATTGGGACGTCATTTTGGTTAATGCTTAAGAAAGTCCGAGGTTGTTACAAATGTAAAGACAAAATGTGCATCCTTAGCACTTTTCTATCTTGTTTGGCACTCATGTTAGCACCCTTACTTATTAAGCATGATATTGACCACCTTCAACCATTTGACACAACAACTATCTCTAAATTTATACCTTGCATTAGAATGAAACCCCTATCAAAGTATCTAAATTCATACCTTGTTTTTTTTTGGTTTTTGGTTTCTAGTCTCACTTCTGGCGAGACTCATAATTTTAGCCTTTATGGCTACTTTTATAGCGGGTTTGGGCCCTTACCCCGTTTTTATCTTAATCAAAACCCCTATCACATTTAAATGTCTTCTCTTTTTCACTTCTTATTTTTCTAGGGCATGTAGGATGCTAGCATATTGGGCTCTCATCCTTCGGATAGAATTACATGTAATAGTATCCCTCATGTTCAAGTTTATCTTTTCTTGCCTTAAAATGCCGAATTTCTCTCTCATTTGCATGCAAACCATGTTTCACCCCTTAATGGTAAAAAATTGGTTAGTTGGTGCTTAATTAATAAGGATCCAATTTGAATTGAATTCATGATAATTTAGGGAATCCAAGAGAGAACATATGCAACCCTTCACACATGGGAGTAACAATCTCACATGACAAGCATCTCTATGAGCTAAACCTTCACTCTTGCACCTAGGGCTCACACCCACTTTCTCTTTGTACATCTTGTTGAACTAGCGTAGTCCCTAAATGTTAGAGTAAAGCAATTAATCAATCTACCTCCTCTTAAGATTTCACTTTTATAATATATATTAGTCATTTAATAATTAATATTTACACTATTAAATGCACCACCTTAGGTTAGTTTTCCTTTTCGCTGTTGATCTCCTTTTACAAGGATTTCATTGATCTCTTTTGTATTGTATACACTTCTTGATTCATTTTTTCCATTGTTCTGCACTTTTTTTCGTAGACAAACCCTTGTTTTGTTCTCTTCTAATACTCATGTAGGATTTTTCTTCCTCCAAGGAGACGCATTGTTTTGATCATTGGCATAGGGGTTCTCTCATTCTGGGGGGGTTTTGGTGTCTCTTCTCTCTCCTATGGGGGAACATATTTTGTACTTGCATGATAGAAGCAATTCTTGAGGGGTCATGTTGAGTCATG
>VDFB02334178.1:0-28876 GCA_007258455.2 Sequoia sempervirens
CTAAACCCTAAACCCTAAAATGAGTTAAACTTAAATAAGAGGGTGGATTAAGAGGATGCAAGAGGGTGGATTAAGGTGAGATGATAGAATGAGTTAAACCCTAAACCCTAAACCCTAAAATGAGTTAAAGTGATGTAAGAGGGTGGATTAAGGGGAGTTGAGAGAATAAGTTAAAGTGATGCAAGAGGGTGGATTAAGGGGAGTTGATAGAATGAGTTAAACCATAAACCCTAAACCCTAAAATGAGTTAAAGTGGATTAAGGGGGGTTGAGAGAGTGACTTAAGGGGATGCAAGTGGATAGATTAAGGGTAGATATATGAGGATATTGATTGAGGGGTCCTAAGAGGATGAATTAAGAGGTGTTGAGTGAGTGACTTAAGTGGATGCAAGTGGACAAATTAAGGGTAGATATATAAGGGTATGGATTACAAGGTCCTAAGAGGATGGATTAATGGTAGTTGATAGAATGACTTAAGGGGCTGCAAAAGGATGGATTAATGGTACATAAGAGGATGACTTAAGGGGTTTTAAGAGAATGGCTTAAGGGGATATGAAATCAATTATAAAGTATCAATTAAATATATCTAGAACTATATATAGTTACCTGTCTCTAGATTGAAATTCCATTGTAATATATGTGCATCTCCTCTCTTTTTTGTAAAGCATCTAATTTTGGGAGACCTGAAACAAAAAATGATATAAAACTTTAATTAGGAAATGATTAAAGACAAATATATATATATATATCAATTAAATATATATACGACTAGATATGCTTACCAATATTTATTTACTCTATTGTACCATCTGCATCCTCTCTTTTTTTTAATGCATCTATGATTGTCTCGTGATCATCCATTGAAATTGTCCATAAAACTTTATTAGCAGGCCTCCCTTGATATCTAACTAGTTTTATATTAGTTGCCAAAATCAAATGTGAATAATGCATAATTTTCTTGTGTCTTTCATAATCTTCAAATGCAGGCAAGCCATTCTTTCTCATCAAATATTTTCGAAGCCAGGTGCCAACAACAACCACTGAACCAGTTGGATACTCAAAGTTGTCATCATCTACTCTAGTATGTACCAACTTATGTTTTCTCTCAACACATCTAGCCAACCAGTACTCTGTCTGCTCTTCATTCCCTTGAGGTGCAACAACAGCATACACATGTCCTACAAAAATAAATACAAAATTCAATAAAAAGTGACTTATATTTAACTCATATAAACATGCATACATACAAAATTCAACTCAATAAATAATGTACCTTCTTGTACAAGATCTGAAACACGATCATAATCATCTGATGCGAACACTTGATTATCTTCAATTGTCATTTCATGTTGAACATGTGTCAATGTAGGCGTTAAAGCTCTTTGTTGCCATTGTTCGACCCATTCCATATTTTCACATGCCTGCCAATCACCTACAATACAAAATTGACAATAGCATGCCAACTCCCTTGTCCATATTGTCCATGTGTTTGCATTCGAACTCTTAAATGAATGCCATTTTGCACTTCCATTAATTGTTTCACAATCCTGTCGAGAAAAAATATCATTTTCTTCAACTAACCAAAAGAAGCGTCGAATTATTGATTTCTCACTTGTCCTTGTAGATAATTTGGTATTGCACCAATCTACAATTGCACGTGCATTTCTAAATTTTGCAGCATCCTCAAATTTTAGTTGCTCTCTAGCAAGAGCTCTTTTTACACATGCACCTGCTCCATCGTGTTCTCCCTTACCATGACCAGCTTCAAAAAAACTCCATATGTGTTGGATATTATTTTCCTTATGAACTCTACATAGCCAATAAAACATTCTAGCATTTTTGAATTGACCCGTGCAATTATCTGACCATATGAGATGTTCTATTATTTGAATTCCTCTCTCTTTTAAATTTTTATTAAATATATCAAAACAATATTGTACAAACTCAGATGAATGTAATCGATTATCACTTACATAAAAATGGTACTCTTTCAAAAAAATTCTATTATCTTCTGTACTATCTTCAGCATGTCTATAAACAATGTGAACAAATATAGCTACTTGCACTGAATTATAATATTGTGATTGGATTTCTTCTTGTGGAGCAAGAGTATAATTTTCAGCAAAATCAACAATTGACAATATAGTTCCAATTGGAACTGTGTTTTTACATAAACGAAATTGATTATCAAGCCAATGAGCATTCTGAGAGTGTTGAACATATTTAGGTACAAACTTATCTTTAAATTCAGTAATAAAAGTATGCACACTAACTTTTTCCACAATTAGCTCAACACGTCTTCCAATTTTACCATCTTTTGAAGAATACTCAATATTTTTAAATTTTTTACATCCACTAATTGTTTTCCAAATTCATCTAAACTACTTTCATGCATACATTCACCTAATAATGAAAAGTTACCACATCTATCGCATTCTCCAGATATGCATCCTTTAAAAAAAATGAGTTTCCATTTAAAGAGGGATTACAAAACAAACCTGCTATAAAATCTTTGATTCTTTCAGGTGGCATAGTAATACCACAAATGTCCTGCATAATTTGGTTAGCATGCAAAGTGCATCGTATATATGAAATATATCATAATAATAATGAAATTGTACATGAGTCTTACAACAACAAGAGATTCGTTGCTTATTAATTCCTAACCTTACCAAGGTTTACACTTTTCGAATGATCTTTGACTTATGTTAATATTCAATGGTAAGATTGAAGCATCTAATTTTTTTTATATAATTGAGTTTGAGTCATATCTAAGAGATGCTTTGGATGAGGTTCACGAATTTTGGAACCCACCCTTAATTTTAAGACATCTCTAATGTTAGGTGATACTCTTGTATTATCATACCAAAATTTTTCGATTAAAGATTTAATTTCATTAGTTAATTTCATGTCTGATCTTGGGAGTCTACCACTAAAACTCCAACATTGATTAATAGGATCTTTTTCAATACTTTCTCTTCTTTTAGCAGCTCTTATCAAAGTTCTAAGATTTAAGTTTATACATTTACTAATCTTACTTAACATTCTTTTATTTGAAGCTACTTTATCAATTAGAGCAGTTGTTATTGCACGATGAGCCGCATTCTTATCTTTTGATCAACTTTTCTTACCAATAACATCAATAGCATTAGCAACACTAGATATGACTTGTTCTACTGAATCATCTTTCTTTTTTGGTTTTACAAAAACACCTAATTTTTTCATCACTTTTCTCATTTTAAACATTCTCATCAATTGCACCATGAGTTGACATTGGAATCTTAATTTCTTTCTATAAAAAAATATTTTATATATTTTATTTCCATAATTTCTAATTTGTCTTGAAGAAACTTTACCACGAAGGTTATTTAACACATTTGTTTCAATTGTTAAAAAAACATTTTCAACTTCATCCATAGATGGAGTTTCATTTTCATTCACACAAGGGGTTTCATTTTCATTTTCAAATGTAAAAGGGATTTCATTCTCATTTTCATCAATATTAGGTATTTCATTCTCATTTACATTCTCATAAGATATAATTTCATCATTTTCTTGTTTATGTATTGTTTCAACCCTAGTATTATTAATCTCATCAATTGTGTATCCAGCTTCTTCTAAACAAGCAATATCAATATTATAAAAACTTGGGTTTGAAGACATACCTGGATAGATTGTTTGAATAGGTACATTTTCCATATCATTGGGAGGTGGATTTGAAGACACACCCGAAGTTATTTGCATATTATTCAAAGCTGAAGTTGAAGGCACATTTGGGTTTGTCTCCATAGTTGCATTTTCTTCCATATTCACCATCTCCACATTTGCATCATCTACATTGATTTCATCATTCATGGCTTCCTCTTCGACATTCTTAGAACTAGATGCTTCCAAATCTTTCACTTGATGAATCATTTGTCTCCTTTCCCTTTGTCTTTTTGCCTCTTTATCTTTATTTGCTTGAATTTATTCGGGTGTCATTACCTTCCTACATCTTTTTCTTTGTCTTTTTTTATCACCCATGGTTACCAAACCCTCTTTGATGACAAAAACAATAATTCAAGAAACCTATTTTAAAATTTTCCCCTCCTTCAAATATTCAAATAAAACTATGTACTATGAAGATTATTTTTTCTATAAATTCTGAAGTACAAAATCATCATGAGTACATCCAAAAATTCACTTTTTCCAAATCTTCTTGTAAAATATTTTTGCACTTGATTCCACTTCAGAAAATTTAACTTGCACTTTTACTCTTCCAACAATTTGAATAGAATATGCCCTGCACAAGACAAATCTGCAATAAAAAACGCAGAAAATGACACTTTAGGTCCGTACTGCAGAAAAAGAATGCTGTAAAAAAATCGTGTTTTAACAGTATTTTTCAAATTAGGGAAAAACGGCTATTATACAAACGCGTATGCGTTATGAAACGCGTACGCGTTATATTTTTAAAATGCGTACGCGTTATATTTTTAAAATGCGTACGCGTTCAGTAACGCGTACGCGTTGCTTTCTGCCAACGGGCAAAACATAACGCGTATGCGTTATGAAACGCGTACGCGTTTTATTTAAATAACGCGTACGCGTTTCTATAACGCATACGCGTTATTTAAAAGTTGATCTCCCAAACCAAATCTAGCCCCGGTTTTAGGCTCGGGAAAGGCTTGGCAATCCGAGCCTTAGCTTTTGACCTGCAACTAAAAAACTAAGGCAAACTAAAAAAAAATGTCCAACTTTGACAACATAGATGATGAACTTTTTTTCTGAATTAGTCTATAAAATTAAAACCCATTAGAGAACACAATGTCTACTTTCTAGATATATAATTTTTGTTAAAATTGGATTAAGTTTGTTATTTTTAAATTAATTTCTAAGCAAACTAGGCCTTAAATTTGAAAGATCAAGTTTTTTTGGTTTTTTAATAACTTTGTATTGGTTAAGTTTCTTGTAAAAAAAATTATATGGTCCCAAACTTCAGACAATTCTCTACACAATGAAAAAAAAGAGTCAAAAAATGTTTTGTTTAGGTCCAATTATGTTGTCCGTACACGTTGATTTGAAAAAACATCAATTAAGGCCAATAAAAAATTAATAAAAAAAAATATATTCAATCAAAAATTACAAAAAAAAATCCAGCCCAAACTTCATGTTGTTATCTCTCTTTTCCTAAAAGGAATTAGCAAAATAATTTTATTTGGGTCAAAAAGTGTTGTCCGTACACCTGCTTGGTATGGTTAAAAAACAGGGACTTTAAAAAAGTGGTTTTTATAGATCTTTATCAAAATTTAATTTCTATAAACTGGGTATTTTAATAATTTACATATTTGGAAACTAGATTCAAAATTCTAAATTTCATATTACTGACTTTTTTTAAGATTCATTGTGGAAGTGCTTCAAATTTTCAGTCCAAGTGTGACAAATTCTGAAAAACAGCAAAAACATTTCCACTTTTTGAGTTTTTTGTGTACCCAACTTCTTGCATCAACCCTATAAATACATGATTATCTATTCATTTTAACCCCCATTCATTCAAGTATTCATTATTGCATTCAATCCATCTAAGCATTCACTCAAGCATCATAGCATCATTCAATCAAGCAATTATCAAGCATCTTGGAGCAACCATTGACATATCTTCAGACTTCAACAATAAGGGTTTGGTGATTCCATGACATTTTCATGTTATTTGTTCATCATTCCTTTCTCATTTCATTTCATCATTAAGGGTTTGATTACCAAAGTGGGGTTTAACCAAGGCAAACCCCTATACTCTAACCCTTAACCCTTTTTCCCCTCTTTGTATGTGTGTTTGTAGGTCTTGTATGTAGAATTTTCAAGGAGAAAGATGCCAAAAAGGTGTTGCAAAGTCATCTAAGTCATCTAAGTCTTCAAAGTCAACATAACCCTAATTGGAGCTTGAAGACCCCTTTTTAGCCCATTTTATGCAGATTCAGATGGATGACAACCCGACAAGTAGAAAAGTGCAGATCGGGACCCATTGAGTTGACCTTTGACTTTTTAGATTGTTGTAGGTGGACTGATTTTCCATCTATGGTGAATGAGTCCCACTGTCAGGCTAGAAAAAGAGTTTTCTATAGTTCTAAGGTTCTCAACATCCTAAAACCTATTCTAGTAGATTTTACTAGAAGTAGGATTGATTCACCATGTATGGAAAATGAGTCCAAGTTGGCATCAGCATTGAATTCTGCAACATTGAAGAACTCTCCTAGGTCTACTTTCAGTTTCCAATTGTACCCCATTCAATCTCATTCAATTTTGTTTTCATTTGTGCATGCTTCTAGTTCATGTGTGCATACAACAGTATGTTTTCAAACATTTCATATTTCCTAGTTTGCATTCAATAATTGGTCCATTTTATTAGTTTTTTGTATTTATTTCATCTTATTTAGGCATATTCCACCAACATCACATCAATCCTTGAATGCATTCATTGCATTTTTGGTATGTGCAGGATCATGATGGGCCAAAAAGTGGCGATATGATGGGTATGTGTAGAGTATGCAACTGACGAATTTTTTTAACCTAAAATTGATGAAACAAAAGGGGTTTTTAAAGGATATTATCAATTTTCCACCAATATAAATTATGCTTTACTTTGAATTTAATAAATAATTATTATTCATTTTCTATTTGAATTATGACTAAAGTCCTGATTGATAGGCTAATTGAAAAACATTTATAGCTTTCAAACGACATCACATTTTTTGAATTCAAAACATGTGTCACACTATATGCTTTGCATAATATAGGATTAAAAAAAGAAAAATTGAATTTCATGAATTTTTGACCAAGTTAAGGTGGTTAGACACACGAGCTTTTATATTTTTTAAAAGTTGTAATAAAAATTTCATAATTAATTATTTACTTGGAAAAAAATTACAAAATAATATGCATCACATCCGGACATGAGTCCTCTACTTTTATCCTAAAATATTATAGAAAATATTATCATTTTATTGTGGTTAGGGTGGTCAGACAGACACCTACTTCTTATTTTTTACTTGAAATTTAAGTACTACTGCATGGAAATTTCAATTTTTCACCAAATAGATTTTTTTAAAAAATAAACCTAGTAGTTTAGAAACTACATTCAATTTTCTATAGAGTCTATTCTTTTCATATTTTTGAAATAATATAGATAACTTATTCAATTTTTTACGTCAAGTTGCCTAACTCTGATTTTTCTTAATTTTTTGCCAGTTAAGGGTCTATTTTTTCCATTATGATCTTGCACATACCCTTTTGGTGCATTCTATCCCCTTTTAGGTGAAAACACCTAGAAGGTCTAGAAAGACATTTAGGTGCCAAAATCTTTGTTTACAAACAAACTATAGGTTTTTATTTTCATGATTCTCTCTTTGGTCTTGTTCTTATTATTGGATGCTTATATTCACATCACATTGGTTTTGAGGTCTTGTGTAGAGCTATGGTGATCATTATGTTGTGGTCATGTATTTTTCATTATTCTTCGGTGACAACATGGAGGTTCCTTTAACTCTTTCCTTTTTTTAGTGTCAAGATCTTGGGAGAGCTATGGAGACTTGTGGTGAGAGTTATAGTATTAGAACATATTGGTTTGTAGGATTTTTATATCATTGTGGATGTTCATTGGTACTACATGATATTGGTTACACTCTCTATGTGATGATAATGGTGGATTTTTGGATTCCTTGATCATTTTTAGATTTGACATTACCTATTTAGTGGGAGTTTCTAATTGTGTATGTTTTTCATTGACAAGTTTGGCACTTAGATCTTGGGATTGCATGTTATGAGTTGTATATGTTGATGTAATGAGGTTCACTTGTTATTATTTGTATATCTTTGAGGTATGGATAAAATGATAAGTTACCATTTATTGTGGGTGTTATTTCGACTATGGTGTTTATATCTTGATAGCTATTGATACATACTTGTTATAGTTGGATTGTGTGTTTGTTTTTTTAGATATCAATTGGATGTAGGAATTATGCTTCTCTGTGAAAGATAGTGTGGGATCTCTTTGAATGGTTTCTTATCTTTGTGCATTGGGATGATGGAAGATGTGAGCATTCATGCTTGATATGGTGGTCACTTTGATTCTTGTTGTAGGTATCTTGATGGAACATATTGAACACTTTGATTCTTTAATCCCATATGTGGCTATAGGGATCATTCCCTTGTTCATGTTTGAGTTTGCATGTTTACCCATTATGCAATTTATACAAGTAAGAGAATATTAGGAAAAGGTGTGTTTTCCACCTTGCATAGTAATATAATGTAATATTTTATTGTTTCTAGTGCACCTAGGGGATCTAGGGATACTTGCATCATAGAGGTTAGCATTCTTGGGCCCACTTTATGTGTTGTATCTAACATTGTGATAAATATTTAATGTGGGGTTGCACATTGGGGAAATATTTAATATTGGGAAAACTTAGTACCAAAAAGTATATTTGGGGTTTAATGGTTTTGTAAGCTCATGGTATTAGTCACAAGGTTTTATGCAATACTAATCGGTAGTTTCTTATGAGCTTATGCCTATAAAAGCAAGCAAATGGGTAGTTGTATAAGGTTTGTTGGTTGGCTAATTGGTTATTTTGGTTACGGGGTTGAGACAATATCTTATTGGCATGTGTGAGGTTTGAAGTATTGCATAAAATGTGTGGTTACATTCTTTTTCATATGGAGTTCATATAGAGGGCTTGATGTTTCAAAGGTGTTTATTGAGAGGTTTGAAGATGTATTGTAATATTTAGTTTTGAATAATACATGAGTGATGGATGCTTTTGGAGGGTAGGTTTTTCCCTTTTAAGGGTTGTTTTAGGGTATATCTTTTGTCATCTTTGATGGTATGTTGTCTATTCTTTTGCATGTGGATTTTTAATACTTATTTGAATAGATTTCTCTATTTGAGTTATGTGGAAATTATCTTGAGTGGATGCATATTTCCTTTCAATAATCACCAAAAACACATAGAAACATTTTAATAAAAAATTCATCTCAAATCATTATTCCATCTACTATTAATTGTGCTATTATAGTTGATGCCATTAGAGTTGATTCTATTAAACTATTATCATGTTTTGAACTTATAATCAAATATTATGATAATGTGACCTATAAATCCCCTGGTTTTATTATTTTAATTATCACTTTGGGATCCATCACATTTGATAATATGTTTCATGTGATGTCTAGTGCTTTAATGTATATTATCCTTTTAGGTTATTGAATTTGGATTAACATTCCATAGGTGTTGTATCTTGTACACTTCAATAGAACTTGAAGTGATAGATTGAAAAAATAGAAACATGTTTATAGAGGTCAAATAAGATGAATGAAGGATCATAAGAAATATTTAGACAAGAAGAAAATGAAGCAGGAGTTTTAGATTTGAAGTATGACCCAACAAAAAGTATTTTAGATAATCAGAAAAGTAAACTAGGGTCCTATAAATTTTAATAATGGGAAGAGAGAAAAAAAGAAATAAGAGATTATCAAGAAAAGGAGAACTACAAGAGATTCATCTTATGATAATACCCCTAATATGTTGTGATTTAGATCTTTGATATTTAACTCCTTCACTTTTCAATTACATTTTTGTGAACCCTTTTGTGATATTCTTGCATTCAGAAGGAATCTCATGCATTTTAGAGGAAAGACTACCAAAATTTATGTTAATTAAAGCTAATTTTTTAGAGAAATGACCATTAGAAACTAAATCAAATTAGGGCACAAAAGAGAGGGAGAAGTATCATTTCACAATATTTCATATGGTCTGAACACTAGGGGGTGCTACATGTTGATGGCTAGTGTGCCCAAGGGTGTTAGGGTCCTTGTGATATATTTTGATCTTGAAATTTATTAGGGATTTCGAGCATTATTTCCTATGTTTAGGGATCTTATGGGGTCCTTTGTTGATTGACCATTTCAAAATTAGTAAAAAATGGCCTTTAACATACAAATGGTATGCACACTAGAATGAGTGCAAAATCATAAGATGAAGTTACAAAGAAGGTAATTTTTT
Organism: Sequoia sempervirens; assembly: GCA_007258455.2. NCBI lineage: Eukaryota > Viridiplantae > Streptophyta > Pinopsida > Cupressales > Cupressaceae > Sequoia > Sequoia sempervirens. The sequence continues at coordinate 10,033 of VDFB02334178.1, forward strand.
TATCTAACAAAAACCATGATATTTATGATCATTTTTTAGTACCGTATAGAGCATTATTACAATACTAAGACAAATTCCTTTCATCATGCTATGTATAGATTTAGAACTAGTTTGTATTAAAATGACTTGACCTTTTGGCATCTCATTTTAATTTAGATAGAGTCCTTTTCCATGTAGTCAATCCACTCCTTTCCATATTTCTATCTAGTTTTAGCAAATTTGATATTTTCCCACAACTAGACAGAGCACTCTCATTTAGCCATCCATATAGTTAGATTTCCACTCTACATAGTTAGTTCCTTGTGTCACTTTCTATAATAGTTGAAATCTATAATCTTTCTCTCTTTACTTTACTTCTTTTCCTTTGGAGTAACTCCTACTCAAGTAGGTTTAATTTCATAATTATCTCAAATTTTGTAGTGGATGCTATTCATTGTATGTGTTTTTATACTTTGTGGGTTTCAATGGAGTGTTAAAAATAAGAAAACTTAAAAGTGCTTCATTACTTTACATGGATATGTATCCTTTGGGTGTATGAAAAATATTTTAAAGAAAAACAAATTTTGTAAATATTGTTAGTGAACCATAGATTTTAATAGTTAGGGATGCTTGGTCTCTTTTGCTCAATTAGGGTCTTTCACCTAAAGGAAAGAGATAGATCCCACACATAAAATCTATGTGGTTCACTCATACTAATGTATGTATGATGGAATTATGACTAAATGAAATGATCTAAATGCAGCTAATAAATAGAATTGATTGATTATGAATGCAAAACTAATGAAATGTGAAGTGTTTGAAAATAGATTGTGTAATGCAAAAATGCCTAGAAATGGATAGTAAACTACAACAAAAATGGATAAAACTGAAAGGGTGCACCTGAGATATTGATGAAGACTAGGAATGACTTCTAGAATGTTGTTGATCCTTATTTTTAGGCCTAGTGGGACCAATTCTCCATTCTAGGTGAATCAATCCCAGTTTTATGAAACTGTTCTGAAACCACAATCAGGCCTGGTAGTAGGACTCATTTTCCACCCATGCAGAATGAGTCCACTTTTGAATTTTTGAAGATTCAAAGGTGGAAATAGGAGCCTTCATTCTACACTTTCTCCTTCTCTAGGTGCTCGGTTCTGAAACAGTCAAATTTGGGCCTAAAAGTGACTTTTTGCTGATATTTTTCCTTATCCAATGAAGATATGACTTGAACAAATTTGCAATGCAATATACAATGATTTTGAAGCCTCCAAGATTTCTAAATCTACAAAACACACAAGATAACAGAGAGAAATGTTGAATGTTAGGGCATGGGGGTTTTCCCTGGTCAAACCCCTTTGTAGGTAATTAAACCAAATGAAGAGATAATATGAAGAATGAACATGAAATGAATGGATTAATACCTTTCCATGATGATTGACCTTGATTTCGTTCAACAAAAGATGAAGACTCAACCCTTGAATGTCTTTGGAAGCTATCTTGGTGACTTAAACCCTAACTTACTTGACTTGAAGAAGAAGATAGATGATGAATTGATGATAATAGATGTGTGAATGAGTTAAGAGATGAATGGGGGTTGAAATGAATGGAAAAACACTTATTTATACACACTTATGCTCTAATTACCAAAAAATATAACATTACAGGCCAACATAAGGTCTTTTTGAATAAAAATCTAAAAGAAATTTTGAATTATTTTGAATTTGGATCCAAGAGGCACTCATTCGCCACCCATGGAGAATGGGTCCCACTCTAGGCTTGTAAGTGTGTTTCAAGAATTAAGTTGCATTTAATGTCATTTGTTGGGTTTGCATTAAAAAATACACTTAATTAAGTCTTACGAGTGCATAAAGAGGTCAAATAAAGCATAATAAAGGTGTAAATAATGATGACGAGCCTAGGAAAGCATAAAATATTTTTACAAGACTTTACAACACTTTGAAATAGGACTTGATAAAAAGGTGATTTTTAGATGAATTATAATGAGAAGAGTCTAGAAAAGTGTAGAAATGTGTTACAACACCTTCACAAGACATCATTAAATGCATTTGAAAGGGTGCAAGACCTGGTGTGGATGTGAAAAACACCTCACAACACCTAATCAAGGCCTCATTAAGTCCAATTTATCATCAATTATTCCCCAAATCAAGGAAGTTTCCTTTTTTATATTGTACATTTGGCCCCCACTTTATTCAGAGGATGAACTTGCTTCGAACTCACACTAAAGTAGACATTCAAGAGAAGTCCAATCCTACCAATGCAGATGACAAATGATAACAAATATCAAAGGAGGTTGCACAAGCCCCCAGGATCTAAGATCCATAGTCAAGCTTTCATGAATGCAAAAGGACACACACAAGGTGAATGGCATGTAGTGAAACAAGATATGCTATGCAATGGAAAGGACTAGAAAGAAAAGAAAGATAAAAATGAAAAGGTGGATCAAGCTTCGATTGTTTGTCCAACTAGTTGTGGATTAGATCTAGGTTGTTTTTCTAAAAAGAAAATGTATACTAACTTTGGGGCGATGAAACTCTTGGCTATCAACTAGGTGAGAAAGACCAAAAGGTGAGAAACATACACTCATGGCTTATATGTACTCACAAACAAATAGGTGGCTATGGGGAAATTTGTGCCTCAGAATGGGCTTCCTACTCAACCATACCAAAGTTATACCTCCTAAGAACTTGAATAAGGTACCACAAAGGAAAATGATTTTAGAGCTCTATGAAGTAAGCAAAACTTTGTATGCTTGACACTCATAGAAATTGTTAATGCAAGGTAGTGTAAGAAATGTTCAAAGGGATTTTTCTTAGTACATGCAAGGTCTCATCTTAGGTAACATTGTGCTTAATGTTTCCAAGAGAGGATGTGTCAAAAGAAGTATCACACTCTTGGAGGGAATCAAGCCCAATGACTCCACCAAGGAGAGGACATGTTGCAAGAAGAAAGAAATCGCACAATGGAATGTGAGTGGTGATGTATGCCCCCAATTTAAAGTGGTTGCAAACACTATCACTATGAGCAATTGCTTTAAAGTAGAAGAAGGAGAAGATGAGAGCTTACTCAAAAAGCCCTATGCCAAGTCATATGTTTTTGATAAGTTATGTCATGAAAAGGGTAGTATGTCACATGCAAGCCAACTTAAGGCACATTGTCCATGTCCCAAGCTTGCTCTTATATATTCATGAAAGGTTAGCGACTAGCCAAAGGAGGCAACTACAAGTGACATATGAGGACAAGGCCACTGAACCCCTTGCCCCCACTTAGTGAAGGACAAAGGTGAGCCAAAATGATGGATGAAATGCATACTACAGTGAAAATCGGTATCAATTAGAGGAATTAGGTTCCCCCATATAAGGAAAAATACCAAACTCCTGAAAATGTTGGATTTTATGACTCAAAGCCTTACATTCATTAGTGGAATGGCCATGAACTCTATGATAGGCATAGAATGAAGTTTTGTAATAAAATTTCCTTTGAGTTCTTGGAGGGAGAGAGATCAAGTGATCTTGGAGGAGTCTCGACAAGATACCCTCTTGATCAAGAGGAGTAGTGTTTTTTTTTTGTGGCAAAGAGATGTCTTGCTTAGTACATGATGTAATATCTACACAAGGTTCTTTAGATTGAAAGATTTTGTTCTCACTCTTATAGGACGAGGGAAAATCTATCGAATGAAAATCATTGGTGTCTTGCGAGATGACATTGACATTAAGCAGAGGTGTATTTATTTGTTGGATGATTTGTAAAGGAGATTGTTGATGACGATTTTACTCGTAGAAAACAAGGTGAATAAATTATTCATAGACAAGACTACAAAGAGCATATCCTTCTTGAAAGATATGGAACAAAGACAACCTAAAGGGGAATTATGTTTTAATAGGAAAATATTGGCTTTAGTTCAATCCCAAGTGTCTGATAACCAGGTCATGATTGCACTAGGGTCACTCTTGGGTATTGATGTGATATTTTTGTTAATCTCAAAGGGACTACTATTTTGAATTAATATTTTAGGCATTAGATTTTCAATTGAATCATAAATTCAAGCATCATGAAATCTAAAGATTTACTATAATATTTCATGAACATTACAAACTTTTTGCTATCACTTAGTAGATTTAGCATTAAGCATTGTCAATAAAATTTCATCCATGCATTCAAATTTTTGAACATTTTCAAGAATGTAAACATAGATACTCTAAAATAAAGCATAAAAATACTAAAAATTAAAATTTTCTCCTAGTTATTCTCCTTGGATGCCCCAAAGAATCAATTAAAATAGAGTAAACCACTATATACTTCACCAGATTGCTTCACAACTACATATAAAAGGTGAAAGCTTTTAAAGGGATGGGTTTTATTTATAGACATTGGGTAGGTTTTGTATGCACCCTTAAATGGCACAACATATAGTCTTGTTCGGCTAAACTAACAAAACTAGCTACAAAAGATACTAAGATAGGTAGCTATCTAATAAGCTCTAATATTAATCAATGTCTATGTGCATACAAGGTTTTACATTAGAATGGTTCAGAAAATAGGAAAATAGAAGAAAACTCAAAAGTTTATGCTCCTCCAACATCCACAAATTTTTAACTTAAAATAAAAAAGGGGATCCTCTAGCCTTTTATAGAACACAAGGCTTAGATAGGATAAGAAAGACACATGAGAGGAAATCCAAGGGACTAATCTGATCAAGGCATGTGGAATGTAGTGACCAATAGAAGAATTATAATTGAAATCAATGGAAGTCAACTTCCTTTATACATTGAAGATCTTCATGTGTTAATCCATAATCATCACTAGGATGATACTTCGAATCAAGATAGTGTGTAGGGACTTCCCATACATTCAAAATGAACAAGTGGAATTTTCACCCCCACACATTGCTTGGCTCTAGTTCTACCACTCTCTAGAATGGGCTTCCTTAGAGGTTGGTGCTTTTCATCTGCCACATGTGAAATACTGAGAACTCCACCATTCTTATGGATTCAAGCTCCTCTGCCAATAGTATCCCAGAATAAATGAACCATAATGAAAATAATTCTATCCATGATTCAAGTTTTCCTAATCATCCATATCCAAACTTTGCATAACAATCCATATCTTCTGCAATGACAAATTCCACACATTAAGTCCCCTTAAATGAAAGAAAACATTCATAACCTCTCATGTAAATAAAACCATTATTCAAATGTTAATACAAAATCTCATAATTAACACACTTTCTAGCATATCATAAATCCTCACATATATACCATACTATTGGAATCATTAGATAAACTTAAGATTTTAGCATTTTTATAACCTAGTACCTGGTACTTTGTATTCAGCTTTACCCACTAACTTTCCTAGACCTTGGCTATATTGTGACTCCATTATACCGAACTCCATCATACTAGACTCCATCATACCGAATCAAACCCTTCCATTCAAACTCGCATTACCTTTCACCTTTTTACATGTTTCTAGTACCTAGTATCCGATGCCCAAAACACTTACCTTACAAAGTACTTTTATTATCAAATATTTCTCTTTGCTCTTCACTCTCGGTGATCTTTCAATTTGCTAGATCCTGCCATAAAAGTTATTTTTTTACTTGGGTCCCCAAGTCTTTTCAGTCTTGTGGTGTGTTGTGAGACCACACAACAAAGAACAATCAAGACCACTAGTGTCTATTAGCTCATGATGCTTTATAGTTAAGGTTGGCTTAGAATAATGTTGTGTGAGAGTGTTGATATTGAGGGAAGGTTTGATTACTTCTATCAAAGGAAAATAACCAATACCATGAGTTGTTCCTTGCATGTTAGGATCGATGGGGACACATATACCTTGCTCTCTAGCACCACATCCTTTTCCACTATAGCCAAGTTGTTTCATAAGTTCATAAGCTTTTCCATAAATCTTTTTCATTGCTTTTGAATCAGGTGGTTGTTTGTTGTTGTGTTCATCAAAGGTTGTGTATTTTGCTTCTTTGTCTAAAGTGGTTGAGGCAGATGCTTTTGAAAGGTCATTTGAATTTTGTGTTGTCATTTTCATTGTTTCTTTTCCCTTATTTGAATCTTTGTGGATGATTTTGTACTCTCCCATGAAGTCATGTTTGAAATCCAAGGAACCCCAATCATCTTCTAATGGCATCATGACTTGTTCAATATGTTGTTTTTTGTCTGTTTATTGTGTGGGTTCCACTTGTGTGGTTGGTGTTAAAGTGTTCAAGGGGTTCTCTTTATTTTTCTCAAGTTGCAAGACACTATAAGGCTCATGATCATAATCAAGTATTCACACTTTTTTGTTGTAGATGTATTTCATTTTTTTATAAAGAGTGGAAGGCACACCATTCATTGCATGAATCCACGACCTACCTAAAATAAGGTTGTATGAAATATCATGAGGCATAACCTAGATCGGTGTGTTCAATGTGACCATTCCAACTATAATAGGTAAAGTGATCACCCCAAGTGGTGTCTTTTAGAAATTGTTAAAGCCCTTAATAGATAAAGATTTCGGTTGAATTTTTGACTTATCCACATGAAGCCTAACCAAATTGTTTACACTACACACATTAAGGGTTGAGCCATTGTCAATAAGTGTTCACTTTATCCCTATCTAATTGTATTGAAAAATGATCATGAAAGCTTCGTTTTATTTTTGCACTTCTAAAGGGGGGAGTTCACTTTGGTGGAAAACAATGGCAACATTTATTCCTTGGATCATGGCTGCTATGTTAGTTGGTTGCACATTAGAAGGGACAAGAACTTGTTCCAAGGCTACTACTTGGATCATGTTGTGATAGTGAGGGGATGCTTTAATAAGATTCCATAAGGATATCTTAGCAAGAGTATTCTTTAGCTGTTCAACAAGATTGTAATCCCTTAAACCCTAAACCCTCATCCATCAACCCTTAAACCCTTTATCCTATGCATTAAACCCTCAACCCTCAATACTCAACCCTCTACCATATACAATGGACCCTCAACCCATGTACCTCAACCCATGCACCTCAATCCTACACCCTATACATTCCCTCCATTCTCATTCCACTGCCACCTTCCATTCATCCATTCTCCACTACCATTGACCCTCCTTCATCCCTCCTTCCTTCCACCCCTCCTTCCTGCCATTCCTCCCTCCTTTCATCCCTCATCCCTTGACCCTTCAACCTTTAACCACCCAACCCTCTACCCTATACATTAAACCCTCAACCCTCAATTCTCAACCATCTACCATATACACTAGACCCTCAACCCTAATCCCTCAACCAATGTAGCTCAACACTATACCCTCATCCCTTATCCCTTAAACCCTTAAACCATCAACCCTTAAACTCCCAACCCTTGAACCATTAATCCCTCAACTCTCTACCCTATACATTAAACACTCAACCCTCAATTATCAACCCTCTACCCTATACATTGGACCCTCAACCCTCAACCTGAATCCCTCAACCCTATACCCTTAACCCTTAAACCGCTAAGCCCTCAACCCTAATCCCTCAACCCTCAACCCTTAAACACTAAAACCTAAACACTTAACCCCTAATCCCTTAACCCTTAAACCCTCAACCCTCAACCCTCAACCCTCAACCCTCAACCCTCAATCCTCAACCCTATACCCTATACCGGGTATGTGCAGGGTCATAATGGGCCAAAAAGTGGCAATATGATGGGTATGTGTCTAATGACTTTTTTTTCACCCAAAATTTGTGAAACCCTTAAACCATCTACCTTATACATTAGACACTCAATCCTAATCCCTCAACCCTAATTCCTCAACCCTATACATTAAACCCTCAACCCTCAACCCTATACATTAAACCATAAACCATAATACTTCAACCCTATAGGTCTCTTAACCCTCAACCCTTAAAACATAATCCCTTAAACCCTAAACCCTAAACCCTTAAATCTTCAACCCTAAAACACTAATCGCTTAACCATCAACCCTAAGTTCCCTATTGCTAAATCCTCAACCCTCAACTTTGAAACATTAACCCTAAACCTCATCCCTAAACCGTCAACCCTTGACACTATACCTTAAACCCTAAACCCTAAAGCCCTATTCCCTCAACCCTCAACCCTATACTTAAGCCTTAGTCCATCAACCTAATATCTTAAATCCAAATGGACCTATACCCTATACACTTAACCTTTGAAACTCATCCTTGAACGTTATCCCTCAACTATAAACCCTCAACCCTCAACCCATACCCTCAACCATATACTTAAGCCCCAATCCCTCAATCCTCAACCCTCTACCTTAAACCCTAAATCTTACACCCACAAACCCTCATCCATATACCTTATAACCTCACCCTTATACCCTAAACCTTGAATATTGTCCCTCAACGCTATAATTCAAATGTAAACCATACACTCTCAACCCTTCACCCTATGCCTTATACCCTCAATCCATATTGTAAAACCTAAAACCAATATCATAATCCCTAATCCATATAACTACACACTTAATCCTACACACTCAACAAGATGAATATTATCCCTCAACTATAAACCCTCAACCCTCTACCTTGTACCCTCAACCAATTACTTAAGACCTAATATCTCAACCCTATACCCTAAACCCTAAACCCAGAAACTTTAACTCTTATCCCTATAACCTATACCCTCACCCTTTTATACCCTAAACCCAAAACCCTTACATACATTGATCTGAGGGATATTTTTTACTAAAAAATGAAGTATCTACAATGCTCTAGAATTTAGCATCATTAGAAAGAGCTCAAAATCCTAATTCCAATGAAACTTGAACGAATTCGAAAGGAGCTCGTATGCTCAAGGTATGGCCAGTCAAAGTTTGGTCAAACTAGTACTTGAGGTTGTCAGAAAAGCCAAAAAAATGGTCATCTCAGAATTCATCAAAAATGGTGTCAAATCAAAGAGCTCTATGAAACAAACCCAACAATGTTTGTTTCATCAAATTTTGAGTTTGTACGCCCAAGATATCGCAAGTCAAAGTTGTAGTTGACTACGGTGGTACAACTGATGATGTCAGCATGTTGATGCGGCCTTTTGTACCATACGGATGAAGATTTTTCCCAATCATAGATTGACATGTGGCATTCAATACATCCAATCAATATCTAAATGGTAGTACAGGTGGCAATATAATTAACATCATAGTGACAGTGGCGTGTCCTCAACAATGAATGATGAAGTGACACATGGACCAATCAAGAGGCATTATGTGTCACCCCGTTGGTGCACTCCTTCAGTTGTTGAATTGGTCTAACAAAAATATTTATATCAACAAAAGTATTTATATCGATCGGGTTTGAACCCCCCACCTATCATCCACTAACGGTATGGTTTCATCGTTACACTGTCGGCCACATCCTTACCCCTATCGAGCGTCAGTTGGTTTTGGAGTATGCCAAAGCTCCAATTGGAGGTTCCAATGGCCTTAGTGGGATTGGAACTCCCAACCACGCAGGCTCCAATAGTTTAAGTATTCGTTACATCACCGTTTGGGTTGTGTTTTTTGTTGTATGACTTGGCTCAAGGCCTTAAAAATAGGCCATTATGGTTAAAACCCACTCAAACCACTTACACCAAAAGGAATTAGAGGAAAAATTAGTCATTGCACGAACTATTAAAGGGGGGTTAGTCATTTATTTTGATAGTTAAGCCTTATTAGGCTTATTTTATGTATAAAAGGAGTGTAGGCACTTTGAAGGGCATATTCCAAGTGATGTTCATTCATAATTCTATTTATGTTTTGTGAAGAATGGTGAGAGATAGTTGTTGAAAGTTTGAAGCTAGGAATTTGATAATGAAATGTCATCCTTGTGCACTTGTGGCTTGTGGTCAAGCTTGTTGCACTTGTAATAAAGGTATTTTGTAATTCATTATTGTTCGAGAGTTGTGAGGAGACTTGTAGCAATTAGAGCCTTGTAATTGTTTCTGGAGCATAATCAAGGATCGGTCACTCTGTTTGGAGAGGACCTGGACACGTAGCCATTTTGGAAAACTCCATTATACTCTTGTGTTGTCTTCTCTCTCTTTACTCTCCTCTGATAATCTCTTCACTTTAATTTGGTTATGTTTTATCTAAGCATTCTAATTATATTTTTGAGATCTTTAGTTCAATCATGGTTAAAGTTATCATTCATGTGCAACAGTCCTAGATCCTAACATTAGATCAAGTGGTATGAGAGCTTTGTTGTGATTAGTGTTTGCAGAGGTGAATGACAACTGATCCAAGAGCCAATGAGGTGAAGGCATGCTTGCATAATACAATCCTAAGATTCGTAAATGAAGAATTTTTTCAAGGATGGAAGGATCAGAAGCTGGCAAAATTTTAGAGCTTGACGATAAGAGTTTTCAAAAAGCTTTTCTTGAAATGAAGGCAATCGTAGAATTTCTTTTTCAAGAAAGTTAGGAAAAGTTGGAATAGAAGAAGCGTGGAAAAGGAGATTCTTTGAAGCAAAAGAAGCGTGAAGATTAGAAGGACAAAGGGAAAAGACTAGGAGGTGATGACGAGCCTCCAAAAACTCCTTCTCCATCTTCTTTGTCTTCTTCTTCTTCTAGATACTGATTCTACTTCTTCTTTTAATCCTTTCAAGGGTACACATAAGCCTAGAATTAAATTGGATGTAAAATTTGATCTGCCTAAGTATTGAGGGGAATTAAATGCTAAGAAATTAGATGAATGAGTTCAACAAGTAGAAGTGTACTGTAGAGTTCAAGGTCTCTTAGATGATGCTTCTAGGATCTAGTTAGCTACTCTTCGGTTGGGAGAAACAACTCTCACCTAGTGGGAGAGTAGAACTCTAGCAAATATTTTACAACATGGTAGAGTCAATTTAACCTGGGAAGAATTTTTTAATGCTCTTAAGAAGCAATTTTATCCCCTAGGCCATATGCAATAGTTAATGATGGACTGAAAAATGTTTAGGCAAGGGAAAGGTCAAGTTGTCCATGAGTACACCCATGAGTTCAAGAAGAGGGTTATTGCATTGAATGTCCCATTGTACACCCAGGACACATTGCTTAAGTTCATAGGTGGTCTTCACTCTTATCTAAGACATTCTATTTTGGTCTTGAATCCTAGTAATTTGGATGAAGTATGTGTTCAGGCCACACACTTAGAATCAAGAGGTAGGGGTACTTTTATGGAGAGGCCTGACAAGAAGCAATCTAAGTCTAAAGGTAAATCTAAAGATGCAGAAAGGGGAAAGAAGAAAACTACCATTAAGAAGGAGGATAAGCTCACATGCTCTTATTATGACAGGGAAGGTCATGATGCAGATCACTACTGGAAGTTGCATCCAAAATTGAAGCCAAAATGGGCTTGTAAATAGAAAGAAAGAAGAAGACCAAAAATGTTGTTATGGATCTTGGTTCAAAGTCTAAAGATGAAACTAAGATAACAACAATGGGATTGAAAGGTAAGAATTTTACTACCAATGTTTTTGTTGTTAATTGTACTTCTTAAGTCTATGATGTTCCTAAAGATAAGAAAAGAAATGACCTATTTCACATAAGGGTGGTTGCTAAGCACACTAAAATTGATACTCTAATAGATAGTGGATCTCAAATTAACCTAATCTTAGATGTTGTAAGGAATTTTTGATTGAAAACTTGCATCAGAGACCTTATCCACTAGGTTGGGTTTGCGAAAACAATGAATTGCAAGTCACAAGGCAATGTACTTTAAGATTTTTGATCACAAGTAAGTTTGTTGATGTGGTATAGTTTGATGTGGTTCCACTAGATGTCTATGGGATAGTGTTGGGAAGCTCGTATTTGTATGATAGAAAAGCTATTGGGTTATGTGCAAGATTATGATGGGTCAAAAAGTGGTGATATGATGGGTATGTGGCTGACGACTTTTTTTACCCAAAATTGATGAAATGAAAAGGGTTTTTAAAAGAGATTCTCATCTTTCCACCAATATAAATTGTGCTTTACTTTGAATTTAATAAATAATTATTATTCATTTTCTATTTTAATTATGATTAAAGTCCTGATTGATATGATGATTGAAAAACATCTATAGCTTTCAAATGGTATCACACTTTTTGAATTTGAAACATGTGTCACATTCTATACTTCACATACTATAGGATAAAAAAAAAAAAGAATTTCATGAAGTTTTGAGTAAGTTAAAATTAGTTAGACATATAAGTTTTTATTTTTTAAAAATTGTAATAAAAATCATAATTAATTATTTACTTGGAAAAAATTACTAAAAAATATACATCACATGAAATGATTCTTCTGCTTATATATCTAAAATGTTATAAAAAATGTTATCATTTATTGTGGTTAGGGTGGTGGTCGAAATGAGATACCTACATATTTTTCCTAAAATTTAAGTAATACTACATTGAAATTTCAAAATTTGATGATCCCACAATAGTAGTTTACAATTTTGCCATGGACATGAAATTATTATTTTTAACTAAATCTTCACATTAAAGAACCTATAGCAGCTAAGCTGTGAGGAATTTGAAGATGGTGCAAACTAGAGTCTCATCAGATTTTGTCTGTAGATTCTAAAAATATTTATTTCAAAAATTTTGGAATCAAATTACACTTCATTTTTCATCTCCCACGAAACTAATTTTTTTCAACAAAACAACATTTACAAAAAGTAGCTTTCATGCAATGCATAACTTTTTTTTTTGATAAAGGATAAATTCTAATTCTTTCAAATTTAGATTTGTAACTCGATATCTAGATGCTTCCATAGTTGAATAGTTTTTGTTGAATGTTTTTCTTAATCCAATTTCAAAGTCAAACTAATTACAATTCAGACACAGTGTGACTATATAACGCTTAACTTTTATTGTATATATAAAAATTCAATTTTTTTTTTGCTAGATCAAGGACTTCAATATCTAGTGCACTCATATTTTTTAAATGTTTTTTTTATAATCTACTATTTTTCCACATGTGAAGAATAGAGACATTCATTTTTGATGAAAAACCTATGTTTAATAAAACTAAAAAAGCAAATACATAATAGAACCAAAACATATTAAAATTATATTTGTTGGATAGCTAATTTAGAGGAATAACATAATAATTTGAAATAAATTTTAAATTAATTCATTTGATCCCCCAAAAAGCTAAATCAAAAGTGATTTTTTATCAGCATTTTGATAGGTGTAAAGGAGACTCATTTATAGGTATGGTTTAAAACTAGCAAGGTTCTATCCAAGGGGGTTTGATCTAAGGTGATTTAATCAAACCCTCTTTAATTGGAATCCTTAAAATGGAACTTTTTAAGGCTTAAATCATTATATTTTCTAAAAATATGTGATTTCAGCTAAAATTAGCTCCTCTCGGAAATTATAAACCCTTATTATGGTGACACTTTGCATCTTTTTTTTCAAAAAACCTAGTGGTTTAGAAACTACATTCAATTTGCTACATATTCTATTCTTACATATTTTTGAAATAATATAGATAACTTATTCAAATTTTTACATCAAGTTTCCTAACTCTAATTTTTCTGAATTTTTTGCCACTTAAGGGCCTATTTTTTCCATGATCTTGCACATACCCATTTTCTACAAGGAACTTAATCAGTATCATCTATTTAAAAATGGCATGAGGCATATTGTGCATTCTCATAGGATCAAGATTGGAAGATCTTTTGTGAACATAGGGCAATTGAAAAGGGTGGTTAATGGAAGTAAAGACTTATCTCTTATGTATGTCAAGTCAAGTGATTCTAGATATGAACTTGAAGTAATCAAGGCTAATCATATGTTGCAGGATACATAGACAATACGAAATGAGGAGGTGGTAAATGAAAGCATTGATGCTCCCTTGGGTCAAAATGTTCCTGTTGTGAAAGATAGACATGTTGATTCATTTGCTTTTGTATCTACATTATTATTTAGCTTGATATTAGTTAGTAGTTTTTGGTTAATAGTTGTAACAATTGATGTAGATGTTTATGGAAGTGATGGAATGATGCATATGTTTAACAAAATTATTGCAGTGTTAATTGTGGTGATGAGCCAGATGTGCAGATGGACAGAGGATATAGAACAAGTGGGGAGGCCATGCCCTCACTTAATTTATGAATAAATGCAACTTTTGGAGGTCCAAAAGTTCTCTAGTGGGGAGGCCTGATCCAGGGGATATTTTTCACTAAAAATTGAAGTGTCTCCAATGCTCCAGAATTTAGCAAAAATATTGATTCCAATGCAACTTAAATGGAGTTGAAATGAGCTCGTATGCTCAAGATATGGCTGGTCAAAGTTTGGTCAAACTAGTAGCTAAGGCCATTAGAAAAGTGAAAAAAATGGTCATCTCAAAATTTGTAAAAAATGAAATCAAATTGAAGAGCTCGATGAAACAAACCCAACGATGTTTGTTTCGTCAAATTCTGAGTTCATACAACCAAAATATTGCAAGTCAAAGTTGTAGTTGACTAAGGTGCTATGGTTGATGACATCAGCATACTGATGCAGCCTTCTATATTCAACGGATGATGAGTTGTCCCAATTAGAGATTGACACGTGGCATTATGTGCATCCAGTCAACATCTATGTGGTAGTGCCGTTAGCATGGAGGTGGCGATGATGTGTCCTCAGTAGCAAATGATGAAGTGACACAAACCAATTAGAAGGTGCCATGTGTCACCCTGTTAGTGCACTCCTTCAGCTGTTGAATTGGTTAGGGTGGTGAGGCAGAACACTTACGAGACACCTATCTCCCACAGAAAACTAATTTTTCATAAAAACAACATTTTACAAAAGTAGCCTTACACCATATAGCACTTTCTTTTTTTGATAAGGATAAAATTCTAATTCTTTCAAATTTAGATTTGTAACTCACGATATCTAGTGCTTCCACTTGGTTAGATAATTTTATTGAATTTTTTCCTTAATCCAATTTCAAAGTCAAACTCATTCAATTTAGACATAGTCTTATTTATTATAATGTAACTTTGTGTATATATCAAATTCAAAAAATTTTTGCTAGATCAAGCACTTCAATATCTGGTGCACTCATATTTTTTAATTGTTTTTTTTGATAATCTACTATTTTTCCACATGTGAAGAACAGAGACATTCATTTTCAATGAAAAACCTATGTTTAATAAAACTAAAAAAGCAAATACATAACAAAACCAAAACATATTAAAATTATATTTGTTGGATAGCTAATTTAGAGGAATACCATAATAATTTGAAATAAATTTCTAATTAATTCATTTGATCCCCCAAAAAGTTAAATCAAAAGTGATTTTTTTATAAACATTTTGATAGGTGTAAAGAGCTCATTTATAGGTATGGTTTAAAACTAGCGAGGTTCTATCCAAGGGGGTTTGATATAAGGTGATTTGATCAAACCCTCTTCAATTGGAATCCTTAAAATGGAAATTTTTAAGGATTAAATCATTAAATTTTCTAAAAATATGTGATTTATACTATTATGGCGGCACTTTGCATCTATTTTTTCAAAAACAACCTAGTAGTTTAGAAACTACATTCAATTTACTCTGATTCTATTCATACGGATTTTGAAATAATATAGATAACTTGACCAAATTTTACATCAAGTTTCCTAAATCTAATTTTTCTAAATTTTAGCCATTGGGGACTTGTTTTTCCACAGTCTTACATACCCATTTTCAAAGACTTAATCGATTATCATCTTTAAAAAAAATGACATAGGGCATATTATTGCATTCTCATAGGATCGAGATTGGAAGATCTTTTGTGAACCATGAGTTGAAAGGGTGGTTAATGGAAGTAGGAACTTATCTTATGTATGTCAATCAGTGATTCTAGACATGGGCAGACTAATCAAGGCTAATCATATGTTGTAGGATACACAGACTGTACGAAATGAGGAAGCGATAAATGAAAGTATTGATGCTCCCTTGGGTCAAAAGGTTCCTGTTGTGAAAGATAGACATGTTGATTCATTTGCTTTTGTATCTACATTATTATTTAGCTTGATATTAGTCAGTAGTTGTTGGTTAATAGTTATAACAATTGATGTAGATGTTTATAGAAGTGATGGAATGATGCATATGTTTAACAACATTATTGCAGTGTTAATTGTGGTGATGAGCCAGATGTACAGATGGACAAAGGATATAGAACAAGTGGGGAGGCCATGCCCTCACTTAATTTATGAATAAATGCAACTTTTGGAGGTCCAAAAGTTCTCTAGTGGGGAGGCCTGATCCAGGGGATATTTTTCACTAAAAATTGAAGTGTCTCCAATGCTCCAAAATTTAGCAAAAATATTTATTTCAATGCAACTTAAATGGAGTCGAAATGAGCTCGTATGCTCAAGATATGGCCAGTCAAAGTTTGGTCAAACTGGTAGCTAAGGCCGTTAGAAAAGTGAAAAAAATGGTCATCTCAAAATTCATAAAAAATGAAATCGAATTGAAGAGCTCGATGAAACAAACCCAACGATGTTTGTTTCATCGAATTCCAAGTTCGTATGACCAAAATATCGCAAGTCAAAGTTGTAGTTGACTAAGGTGCTACGGTTGATGACATCAACATACTAATGCATCATTCTATATTGAACGGATGATGAGTTGTCCCAATTAGAGATTAACACATGGCATTATGTGCATCTAGTCAACATCTATGTGGTAGCACAGTTAGCATCAAGGTGGCGATGATGTGTCCTCAGTAGCAAATGATGAAGTGACACAAACCAATTAGAAGGCGCCATCTGTCACCCCGTCAGCACACTCCTTCAGCTGTTGAATCGGTCTAACAAAAATATTTATATCAACAAAAGAATTTATATCGGTGGGGAGGTTGAAGGCCCCGCCTGTCATCCACTAACGGTATGGTTTCACCATTACAATGTTGGCCACATCCTTACCCATATCAAAAGCCTGTTGGTTTTAGAGTATGCCAAAGCTCCAATTGGAGGTTTCAATGGCCACAGTTGGATTGGAACTCTTGACCATGTGGGCTCCAATAGTTTAAGTAGTCGTTACGCCACCATATGGCTTATGATAATATAGTGATGTCAGTGTTTTTTGTTGTATGACTTGTCCCAAGGCCTTAACAAATAGGCCATTATGGTTAAAACTCACTCAAACCACTTACACGAAAAGGAATTAGAGGACAAATTAGTCATTGCACAAATTGTTAAAGAGGGGTTAGTCATTCATTTTGAAGGTTAAGCCTTATTAGGCTTATTTTATATATAAAAGGAGTGTAGGCACTTTGAAGGGCATATTCGAGGTGATATTCATTCATAATTTCATTTATGTTTTGTGAAGAATGGTGAGAGAGAGTTGTTGAAAGTGTGAAGCTAGGAATTTGATAATGAAATGTCATCTTTGTGCATTTGTGGCTTGTGGTCAAGCTTGTTGCACTTGTAATAAAGGACTCTTGTAATTCATTATCATCTGAGAGCTGTGAGGAGACTTGTAATAGTTGGAGCCTTGTAATTGTTTCTAGAGCATAATCAAGGATTGGTCCTTTGTTTGGAGAGGACCCGGAGACATAGCTATCTTGGCGAACGTTGTTATACTCTTGTGTTGTCTTCTCTCTCTCTTTACTCTCCTCTGACAATCTCTTCACTTTAATTTGGTTATGTTTTATCTAAGCATTTTAATTATATTTTTGAGATCTTCATGGTTAAAGTTATTATTCACGTGTAACAGTCCTAGATCCTAACATCAGATCATACATACATACAAACAAACAAGCATACATACATACATATAAGCATACATACATACATATAAGAATACATACACATTTATGCATACATACAAGCCCTATACATTTAACAAACTTGCACATAAAAAATTTCAGGTGAGTGCTCATGTTATGTCAAGTTTGAGAAACATAAAGCAAAATTTTGCAAAAGGGAGCAAAATAGAAAACAAGACAAAACGTGGGTGCGCTATAACACACTCACATTATGTCAAAACTGTAACATAACTTGAGCGCATTATAATGTGAGGGCATTTCTTGAGTGCATTATAACATGAGGGCATTATAACACACTCATGTTATGTCAAAACTATGACATAACACAAGTGTGTTATAACACCCTCATGTTATGTCAAAACTGTAACATAACTTGAGCGCATTATAACGTGCTTGCGTTATATCTTGCTTTGGGAATCCCCAAGCCTTAGACTTGGAATTTCTTTGGATTTCCAACCCAAAATCTTGGACTTGCCTTCCCAATGTCCAAAGATGTGTTTTTGCATATTCTACAAAATTTCACATAATCTAGTTCATGTTAACTATCAAGTTTGCACATATTTCAAGGTCGATTAAATCGAACACTTGGGTAATGTTAGTCTCTCTTTTAGCTATTAAACGATCTATTCTTTTTCACATTTTGACAATGTTAAGGCTTTTAGATCTTTAATTTTTTTTGTGTGTTCATTTTTTTGTTAAAAACCAATTTTTGGCATTTTTTTCTTTATTTTTTAACCATTCATTGAAGCTTCAAATAAATTACATTTTTATAAACTAGGCTCTGTTCTACACATATTTAAAAGAAATGATTTTTTTATTAGTTTTCAAAAAATATAGGGTAGCATGACCAAAATTCTATTTTTAGGATGTTTCTAGTTTAAAAATTAGTAAAAAATCAAAGTCATTAAAAAATTATCAGAAAAATTGGGCATAAACTACATGTTGTTAGCTAATTTCTCACTAAAGTGATTTTAAAATTACCAAAATAATTAACCTTTTGAGGGAGCGACAAAATACGCTATGTTATGTTTTTTTAACAAAAACAACACCAATTTTTGTGGCTCTCATTTTTGAACCCCTTAATTTCTAGAATATTAAAAAAAATAGTAGTTTAGAAAGTAGACTTGGAGCACTATGAGCATTGGTTTTGTTGCATCTTAAAAT
>VDFB02334179.1:0-15279 GCA_007258455.2 Sequoia sempervirens
AAAAATGGTTACTTCAGCAAAAACCTGGAAAACAGGCATCAAGGTAACAACAAAAAAAGCAAAAAAGCAAAAAATCCAAAAAAATCAAAAAAAAGGATAGTAAAAATAAAAAATTGTCCTTTAGTGAAAACCACTTCAGTGGCACTTTGGACAAGTACCTTGGTGAAAACTTGGAAAATAGGCGCCTTGCATAAATAAGCACTTTCCATCCACTGAGATCTTTACGACTTGTTCTGCATCATCCATCCATCATCCATCGCATCCAGATCTCCATCCATCACTCATCCACTTGCATCCACACCATAGCTTGGTCCTGTTTTCGTATCATGATCCTCCTAGTACTACTCAGCCCATCCTCAAGGTTAGTTTTTCCTGCCTTTATCGGAGTAGTCTATTGCATCACACTGGGGGCATGTTCTCATCAGATTGGATTCGTGTATATTCTTAAAGTCCTAAAATCAGAAAATCCAAAAACATCAAAACATCAGAAAATCCAAAAACGTCAAAACATCAGAAAATCCAAAAACATTCAAAACATATCAAAATCCCAAAACAGGTCAAAAAGTCAAAAAACGGAGTCATCTTGTCAAACTACGTTGACTCTGAGCTTGAACATAGGCAAGGTTAATCTTTGATCATCCCTTGAGACATTTAGGTTAGTCCTATAGGGTCCGTCATAATAAACTGACATTTCATCATGTATATCTTCATCTGTAAATCGGTCATGTCGTCAGTCAAACTACATGGTCTCTACATGTATAACGTAGGCAAGGCTAACCTGTTGATCAACCCCCAAGGCCCCTAGGATAGGTCTTTAGGTTAGTCTCTTGGTCAAAAACTCAGAAAACCCCAAAAACATTGGAAAATCAAAAAATCAAAACATTTGAAAATCTTGAAAAAATACCAAAAATAGCCTCAAAACATTGCAAAAAGATCAAAAAACATCCAAATATTTAAAAAAATCCATCCACCTCATCTCGCTTGCACCTGCAATAACACCACTCATAATAAACTGATTGTCATCCTCAACCTTTGGTGAAACAGTTAGAAACAAGTCTAGCAGCTTAAAAGTAAAACTCAAAAACGTCAAGTCTCAGGTTTAAGTCAGTACGTGGTCAATTATTTGTGTCGATAGTCCATCATCCAAATAGTCTCATATCAATCATTTGATAACAACATGTTCTAGGATGAATCCTTCCTACAAGGGGCATTATTTATCAGAAAGAGCACTTTGGATAAATGAAATGACGTGCCGCCATCCACTAACATGTCCTAGGATATATCCTTCCTACAATGGGCATTATATTTTGGCAATAGTTTCTATTCTTATCCGTAGAAAAACACATCCTCTTTTTCGTTAGTGGTATTGAAGAGCATCAACTTGTTTGTGTGCCTTGTCTTTATCTTTGACTTATCTTATTGCGCTCATTCCAAGGACTTCTCGATGATATCCGAACAAGAGGATTTAGAGAAATAGGAATGGGGCAACAATTATTATCTTCTATCTGCTATGCTTGTTGGACATTCTTGTAATATAACCTTGGCGAATACTTGCTTTGTTAGGTATGTATGGAGGAGGTTTTGCACAACTTGTTGACTATTGCATGGATAGGTTTACCTTTCCGTGTTTTGGTCCGAGGTGTTTTGAAACTTCTAAAGTGCATCTTAGCAGGGTTTCTGTATGTCAGGTGTGAACAAGGATACTCCTCTTTGCTTGTCAAGTCAAAATCCATCACACTGGGTACCATGCCATCCTGGTTTCCTATACCTTGATGCATCGTACCACATGCATTATCAAAAATAAGAAAGGTTGGCCCTTTGAAAATCCCAATTCCTTGGCAAGTAATCATCATCATCATCATTTGCATTTGCATCATATTTGTGTCTTGTTGAAATGACTTCTTCTCTTCTTGCTCACCGCACTAACAAGGTACTATGACAGTTGATCATCACCACCATCATTGTCATCGATCCTGCATCCACAAATCATTAGCATATTGCATCAACATAACATATAAGGAATATATGCATTGCATTTCCACCATATTATAAAAGTGCATCCATTTTATTACATTGCATCCATTCCTTGCATTACATTACATCTATCACATAAGTCACCGCATAAACATTCATTTGCATTTCATAACCATTTCACATTATCATGTACTGCATAATCATAAACAATAGGTACATAGGCATTATAAGATAATCCATCACATACATACTTGCATAACATCATAAGGTCATCTCACACATTTTGGTTCATCTTGCATAAAACATTATCATATCATTGCATATCATTACATCATATTAAATACATCATATACATTACATCATCATTTAAATGTTTAGGATAATAGCATTTGTTATTCTAAGAATCTCATAAAACCATCTCATTTTTCACTACACCATCTCATTTGCATCACGACCATCGCATTTACATCATCCATGTCATCTCATAAATAACATCATAAATCATTCATTGCACAAATCATTCCACATAAGCATAAATAGTCCATCACATGCAAAGCGTATATGCATCCAAAATTCATTTATAAACATAAGTCACATATCATTTCACATGTACACCATAGATCATATCATTTTGCATATTAAAATCCACATCACATATCACATCATCATTTGCATCAACATAAAATAGATCATCATATAGACAACATCATCACACATCACATTTGCATATCATAGGTTAAGCATAATATAGATATGTTAGTCATAATCATAATGCATACATCATCGGAAATAAATGCATCCATAAAAGCATCATTGCACAACATATAGAAATAAACCATCCATGCATACACAAAAAGAATACACATCGCATCACATCAAAATCATCACCAGCTCATATATATATCATCAATAACACAACTGTCATAGTACAATAATAAATCAAATCACTGTACATGTATGTCAATCAGTACAAAAGGCCCACCGGGCTATCAAAAATGAGCCCATAAGGTACAAAAAGTATCAAATCATCCTAATCAAGCTCTGTCCCTGTGGATGCTGCCCTCGCCCCTGTCACCATGACCCTCTGCTAGTCTCTAGCTGGCCCGCTCTGAATACTCTGGGACTCGCTCTGCTCTGGGGACGACCTCATGATAAAACCGTCGATAATACTCTACCTCTCGGACAACATCCCTATAGGATCGAACTAACACTGTACCCTAGGAGGAGGAGGCTGTCATGCTCTCTATCTACTATCTCCGACCTAGCTCAGTGGCTGCTTGTAGCTTTGTAGCCTGTCTCTGTTGTATGGTCTGATCCCTCTCGGCTTTGAGTTGCTCTCTCTCAGCCCTCACCTAATCTCTCTTGGTTGTCATGGCCTAGACTTGGGCCTGCAGCTATGCAATCAGGGTATCCCGTGCATCCGCCTGTCCTGCTAGTTGTACCTGCGGCTACACCCAAGGAGGACCCTCACCTCATGGTGGGGAGAATGGTGGCACCTGTTGCTGGTCCTGCATATGCACATCTCCCTAATCTGGCTACATTGGAGGCACAACTGGCTGATCCTATCAAACCTCATCTCTCCATCCTCATCCTCCTCTGCCTCTGACTCTCCTTGGATCCGGAACTGCACTTGGAATCGTCAAACGAAGTGAAGGTCAGAACCAATCCCTGTAGGCCTGGGTAGTGCCTGGATCTGCTAGCCCCTGGGTACTACCTAGATCTGCTAGCTCTGCAACCTGTCTCCGCTATATGGCATGATCCCTCTCGGCTCTGAGCTTCTCTCTCTCGGCCCTCGCCTAATCTCTCTCGGCTGTCATGGCCTGGACCTGGGCCTGCAGCTGTGCAATCAGGGTATCCCATGCATCTGCCTATCCTACTGGCTATACCTACAGCTACACTCGAGGAGGACCCTTGCCTCATGGTGGTGGGACTGGTGGCACCTGTTGCTGGTCCTGCATGTGCACATCTCCCTGATCTAGCTACACTGGAGGCACAACTGGTTGATCCTATCGAACCTCATCTCTTCGTCCTCATCCTCCCCCTCTGCCTCTGACTCTTCGTGGATCCAAAACTTCACTTGGAATCGTCAAATGAAGTGGAGGTCAGAACTAATCCCTATAGGCCTGGATAGTGCCTGGATCTGCTAGCCCCTGATCATAAGCCCATGGCTGGGCTACAAGCTTCCTAAAGTTGTCCACCACCTCTGAAGCAGGAATGTACCACCCCCATGATACCTGTGTCATGGAGCGGGCAAAGGAAACCACATAGTCATCATTTGGTCGGTCCTGCGACTCTCTGAACTGACGCTGCACGTACCCAGGTAAGTACCTCTTGATCATAGTATGCTCTCGCCCCTGCATGTACCGATCCTAGCGACAATAGAACATCTAATCGGCATCGTCGACCCATCCGGGCCGACCAAGGTACAGTCGCCAGGTAGAAACTTGCATCTCATCCAAGACTCTCCTCCAATAGGAGATCCCATGCTCACCGGTATGTGTGAAGGACACACCGCCTCTGTATCATGCCACGAGAGGATCATCTGGCAGCATTGGAGCTGAAACGACGCACGGTCAGAGCACAGCAATGTGCTTCCATGCCCAAACATGAAGTAGAGTCATCCCTACTCCCAGCGCTCTGTTGTCCATGTAGACGTACTCATGGAGGTCTTGGTAAAGTGAAGCTAGAAGTACAAGCCCCCAAACAAAATGAACCAGCTTGTCTCGAACCATCTGCTCCCAGTAGGATCCCTAGTCGGGACTGAAATATCACCCTCGTCTGTTAGGGGTGACAAGACCTAAAATGATGGCTACAATCACCCAATGGTAGGGAGGTGCTAGGATCTTGTGCCGCTCGAGCTCTATCTGCCACTCACAAAACACAATCTCATATGTGGCAAGGACTCTGAAGCAGGCCTCGCACCCCTCGTCCATGTCAAAGATCACTCGATGACCATGAATTGGCAATCGCAAAATGCGCCAAATGTCCTCTAGGGTGATGGTGGCCTCACCAATGGGAAGATGAAACAAAGATGTCTCACTATGCCATCTCTCAGCTAGTGCTGACAACATCCCTAAGTGTGTGCACACAGGCACCGCGTAAGCAATATACCACAACCCCACAATCCGAAGTCGATCCTAGTTTCTATCGCTCAGGTCCCGCAAATAACTAGCTAGGTCCCACAACCTGTGCTCTCAGGAGTAGAGCTCCCTTGTCGCGTCCTGCATCAAGGAAGGTCATCGTATTAAATTTTTTGAAAAAATCTTCGTCGTACGTTCAAAAAGTGTCTCCAGTGGTGCAACTCATGATGGCGTCGCAGTTTGATTTCTAATCAAACTCTGATGCTAGGCCCTAGAATTGCAAAATCACACCACCGCAGTGCACTTTATCATTCAGCATCGCGCTTTGGGAAAAATTGCACCGCCGCATCGCACTTTGCAAATCAACCTGTCGGCCCCGAGCTTAGCGTCGAAGTTTTTAAACTCAAAACTGCACCGCCGCGGTGCTATTTAACACCGAACAACTCAGTTTGACTTATGAGAAGCGCTATATAGTGCCACTGCAGACGGACCGACTCGTTAAAGCATTAATTAAGGCAATAAATGAAAAATGAAGCTAAGGTAAGGACCACATACCGGTGCCCCGATGCCAGGTGGTCGTTGGTATGTTCGAACTCGATCAGAAATGTGTAGAGGAAGTTGTCGTTGTGCCATATCGTTAGAAGGTCTGAGCTCAAATCTTGAGGTTACTATTGGAGGTGTTTGAAAATGACTTGAAAGTGACCCCTCGGGCCCCTTTTAAGCCTAAATATTAGGGTTTTTTCACCCTGATTGGCTGTCCTGCTAGGGTTTTGGACCCCCAAACCTGTTTCTATCCAGTTGAGGCCTATTTTACATCGTTTTATTGTGTTTAGACACATTTTTTGCCTCCTGGAGCCCTTTCGGACCTATTGGGTACTTTGTCTTCTTTTTCGCGAGATCACCCAAAAATTGAAATTTTTGTCCAATCTCTTGAGGGGGCATTATAATGGCATGTTTTCTCTAGCCAGGCAGCAGTGGGGAAAGTTTTTAAAATATCAAAAATTTTGGCTTTGATCAAGGTCGTCTATTCTTTGAACCAATGCAACAAGTGCATTACTTCAAGAAGGGAAAAATGTAGACACGTAAAATATACCGATTGACATTGTGCATCTGATCCCGACTACTAACATCGTTCCTTCCGGAATCATCCCTCGGTCTAACCATTTAATCAAATCCTTATCTGATTAAATTCACCAATTTATCTCTCTTAATTAAATAAATCATTTTATCTAATCAAGTCATCTCTTTTGTTAATTAAATCAATTCATGATCTAATTATCCCTATTTAATTAAATAATTAATTTTATTTGATTAAATCTCATAAAGTCTATCCATTAAATTAAATAAATTGAAACCTTATTTGATTTAATCTAACACCATCTCCTTTTAATTAAATAAATCAAAATCCTTATTTAATTAATCTATTACCATATTCCTCTCTTATTTGATTTAAATAAATCCATAAATTTGAGTCAAATAGATCACATCATCTAACCTCTCTCATTAAATTAATTAACCCTTGATTAATTTAATTCTAAAATCATGTCCCATCCTCTAGATTTTGCAAGTTGCACATGAAAATAGATTTAATTCATTTATTAAATCTCTATTTTCCTCACAAGGCATCTTTTGGAATATTCTCCAAATTTGAATTCAAAAATTCCAAGTCAACATGTACATCCAACAAGGCAATAACTCCATCTTACATGTCCTTTGCCTTGAGCCAAGTGGAATTTATTGCAACTTCCCTCCCCTCTTGCAAGTCATTTCAACAAATTTGAATTTCAAATATTTGCATTTATTGGCACAATTCTCAAATCTTGCACATCCTCCATCCATTCATAGATTGATAAGTGGCATCATGCCATTGGATGAATGTTAGTCCCACATTGCTCAAATTTGGGCATTCATCCATCTTGGAATTCTATAAATAAAGAGCTCATATCCTCATTTGATCATCCACAAATTAGGAAAAGTTAGTATGCTAAAATATTTAGCTATTTTCATCCATCACCATTGAGTTCTTAGCTAGGTTTTGCAGATTTTGGCTTGGAGCTCTCATTCTTCACCATCAAAGTGGATCAATCTCCATCAACATATCAAGCTTGCATCTTAGGAATTGGGAAAGGGCCAATTTTCACATCAAATTGGCACCAATTCCCCCATGGGAACATGAGTTTGCACATTTAAATTAGGATTGAATATATATTTATTTGTTTCATTGTGTTCTTTGTTGCTTTCTTTCCTAATTTGAAGTTGTAAATGGATTTCATGGGGAATCCTTGTTTTGGCTTGCAATCTCTTGTTTAACTTTTTTATTCATGTTGTTTTGCAGGTACTAGGATTGGGGTTCACACATGTGGCATATGCCATCTCGATGTCTATTCAAAATTTACATGCCAAAATGTCTATCTCATCCTAAACTACTGGTGGATCATCAAAATGGAGCCTCTTTGTAGCACTCGTTGGCTTTGAAGGTAGCTACACAAGAAAAATTCAAACCACAATTGAGATTAGTTATACTATATGATTTAAAATTGAATAATTAACATCGAAATCAATATACATTGAATTATAATTGAACTCTAAAATTGTAATTTTGATTACCTGAAATATCCGTCTCTTCAAAGGGTCAGGAGTCATAAAATATGCCCCTCTCAAAGAACCGACCAAACCAACTTTTGTAATGTCAATCTATATATGTGAACAAAAACATAAAATTGATCCAAGTTAGCATATAATTGTCGGTAATAGGAACATATAAATACCAAACACAAAATAAAATAAACACATACCTCTTTAGGCTGATATTTTTCTTTATCTCCTATAGGTGTTTCGACACCTCCTCCTTGAGGTCTTTCAACACCTACTCCTTCAAGTTTTCCAATACGTAATCCTTCAGGAGTTGTGGCACTTGTCAACAATGATGTATAGCTCACAACTTCCTATACATAAAAAATGACAAGTACATATGAAACTACCAATCTATATTGATATATGTATAATCGATCTTAAAAATCTTAATTCAATTGAATTTGAGTTCAATTACCTTCCCCTTGTCTAACATTGCACTTCCATAATATGGACAAGGTTGCACCTTGCTCGCACTTGTCAACAACGACGTATAGCTCATAACTGCCTATACATAAAAATGACAAGTACATATGAAACTACCAATCTATGTCGATGTATGTATAATCAATATAAGATCTTAAAATTCTTAATTCAATCGAATTTGAGTTCAATTACCTTACCCTTATCTAACATTGCACTTTCATAATCTGGACAAGGCTACACCTCGCTCGCACTAGGTATTTCCTACAAGAAGAAAATAAGATAAACATATAAGTTATTATATAATTTCATTTATGACAATTCAAATGAAAAGCAAGTATATAATAAAAAAATGTAAACAAGTGAGTGTGAAAATATATACTGTGTGTGTGTCGAGGCCAAATGAAATGGCCCTAAGGGTGCTATCAGTCACCTGTGCGAGCTCCTCCTTAGACATCAACTATTAAATAGACCATGTAAATAAATATTAGTACATTATACTATCTCGTATTAATATTCATTTAAAAACAAATGCAAGTTATGAATTTACAACTTAAATCTTTCCTGTGTCACTATTCTAATGCCCCCCTCTCTAGCAGGAGAGGACTCTGTAGGGTGCGCTCCACTCCCCTGAGTCTGATCTATAATGTCCACATTATGGAGGTCAAAATCAGAAGTGTCCAAGGGATGCTCTGTGGGCTGTCCAAGAGGACCCAAGCATATCTGGAGACACATGGAGCAAGTATGTGGCACACAAATATGTGGACCTGATGAGGATGACATAACAACACTCGAACCATCGCCAACATCACTAGAATGTGGCTGAGCTACTATAGAAGCATGCAAAACCAAAATGCCACTCAAAGAGTGAATAGCCTGGATAGTTTGTGTCACTACATCCTGCATAATATCTGGATGATATACTAGAGGTGGCAGAGGAAGGGGAGGAGGGGGAACATATGGGTGCGGGACTACTCTAACTGCCCCTGGTCTATCCTAGGGAATACCTCCACCAAAGCCTTGGAAGGGTTTAATGTCAAAGTAATTGACATGATGCCCTAACACAAACTCAGCATATAATTTTTTAATAAAGTAAAATGGTATATCACAATTGTTGTTCGGTGATTTATAAAAAACCATACACCAACAATCCCAAAAGTTATCTACAATGTCCCTATGCGTGCACCATTTTATAAAAAGTTTTGGTTTATTAACATTAACTGGAAAACCAGTGTAGGGGTTAACAAATAAAGAGGCTATTTGGGCTTTGGTTATTCTGAGATCTTTCACATCATCATAAGACAATCCACATGCATAATATTCCCTCATGTCTTCTCACCAAGAATGAAAGGCATTATGTTGGGTGGGGAGGGTTTCTATATTTTTAATTATATCCTTCAATGTGTTTGACATCTCGAATAATCGAGGTATTCTCTTATAAACTTCAGAAATTCCCTTTAATTGATGCAATTTTTCACCAATTAATGCTTCAATTGATGGCTGCGGAGGTGGTGGAGCGTTTGGTATTTGTGCATTTTCATTCTTAGCTGGTGGATCATTTGGAATTTGTGCATTTTCATTCTCATTTGGTGGATCATTTGGAATTTGTGCATTTTCATTTTCAGCAGCCATAATGCCTGATTAAAGTTAAAAAATAATTAATCTAATTGAAATTAGACAGTATAAATGAAAATATTGTAAAAATACCCTAGTTTTAAAAAAAAAACCAAAAAACCCTACTTTTTAACAAAAATCTATAAAATTCTCTAATTTTTAATACAAATACATAAAACAACACTATTTTTAAAAAATATCACATTTTAATCAAAATCCATAAAAAAATTCATTTTTTATCAAAATCCATTCTAAACTCAAAATTTTCATAAAAATTCAATCAAAAACCCTATTTTGAAAAAAAATCCACAAAAAACTAATTGAAATTATCCAAATCTAATTCAAAATTGAATCAAAGCAAATAAAAATCTAAAATCTTACCTTTTCAAATCGGATATTGGCGAAATCGGATATCTGTTACGCGAAGAACCTCCTCACTGTGTGCCCGCGGGTTGTTGACTGTCAAATGATTTTAAAACAGCCACAAAATTTGTATATATGTACGTTTTTACAAATTGGATATCCGATTTGAATTGGATATCTGATATGGAAAACTAGGATTGGTGTTTGCTTTGGTGGTGTGTACTGACACCCAAGCCTAAAAAAATTTAACACGTTATTTTCACATTTTTGGGTCGATGAAAGACGTGTTTTTTTCCTCATTGCCACTTTTTGGCCCACCATGATCCTGCACATACCCAGCTACAGATTGTACTTTTGAATTTCCTGAAATATGGAAGTGGACTAAGTCACCATCAATCCTGTATTAGTCCCACTGCCAAGCCTGAAAAGTGGTTTTCTGTAGTTTTGAGTACCCTTTTGTCTGAAACCCATTCTGGCAGAATTTCCCCGAAATAAGACTAAGTCGCCCAGCTTGGCGTATGAGTTCCAATGGGCTTCAATAGTGAATTTTGTAGGATTCTAGAACTCCTCTCCACCACTTTCTAGTTTCCAGGTGGACCTCTTTAGTCTCATTAATTTTTGTTACAGTTTGTTTGCATTCTTAGGTCATTTTGCATATCACAACGTGTTTTCAAACATTTTGCATTTTCTTAGTTTTGCATTAATAGTTTATCTTCTTTATCAATTTTCTACCTTAGGAACAATGTCCTTTGACATATTTCAATCTCTATTGCATTGGAATCTCACAGAATTGTTCTTGAGTGTGAACTTTACGAAATCAGATTCCTCTTCCTTCATTCCCCTTTTAGGTGCAGATAAGGGAAGTTGTGCATTCCATTTCCCTTGTTCACAATAGTGTGTCTGACTATTTTATTATATATATGTTTTTTGACTATTTTGTTTGATGCAAGTTGTAGGTACCAAGCATCGACTCCACTTGAATTTTCAGGTCTGAGCGTTCCTTAAACCCAATGGAAAATTGTTGAACGAAGATAACGTATGGTCCCCTACCCTAACCATCATCCTCGAAGAGGATGAGTATCTAGATGGTCATCCCATCAGTCTTGTATGTTTTCGTGGTTAGTTGTTCTCATTTTTTACCTTGTTTATGCTTAGGTGATTATTATTGATATTTAGTTAAATTAAATTTGTTTAATAATGTTGTTTTGATTAATTGATGAATTAAATAAATTATTAAATAAACCATGTTGATAAATAGATATATAAGTTGTGCTTGGTTAATTAATTTATTAAATGAAATTACTAAGTTAAAAAAGTATTTCTTTTATAACCAAATATAAATATATTTATATTAATGATGGGATAATAATAAATTTTAAAAAAGTGGAAAATATTATAATATGGAATAAAATATTAAAATGGAAGGAGATAATGGATAACCAGTAAAGACAATTAAAAAAAGATGGAAAAAGAATTTTTGGAGCATATGCATGACTTTGAACTGTTTGTAGAATGGAAACTTGTTATTTTGCCCATTTTTTTATTTGATTTTTGTATTTGAAAATCTAACGGCTTCCTTTTAAAAAAAAAATAATTATCATTTTGAGGGATTGTGGTTATTATTAATTTTTGGTTTTCAAAAAGAGAACTTTGTCTGAAAGAAAATTCCTAGAGAGTAATTGCATTCAGAGATTGTTTTTCAAAAATTGGATTGGGAAAAAAATTACTGAAGATTTGATTAAAACTTTGGAGAAGTGGATTGTTGTTGGGTAGAAGTTGATATCGACGCCGTTTTCCATCTTAGTAGCATTGGAATCTAGGTTGGCTTCGTCATTATTCTTGTTTCATTTATTCATTCAATGCAATAGGAATTTATTCTCTCTCTCTCTATTGTTGCAAGCAATTGTTTGTCATTTTTCTATATGTTGTTCACTGCTGAATCTATACTCCATGATAGAGTTTGATATTATTGTGCTACTTGCCATTTTCATTTTCTTGGAAAATTTATGAGGTTTTCTCACCATCCATTTGTCTCCTCTCATTCCCCTGCACTCTTTTTGTTGATTTTATTTGACATAGTGTTGTGATTTAACTTAAATGCCTCATAATCCATATTGATTATTTTAAAATCTATGCAATGGATAAATCTTGGCCTGCAAGTCAAATTTAATATGTGATTTTAGCATTCGATAGATTGCAATATATATATATATAGTATCGATTTCACTATATATTTGTATTGTTGAAGATCTCAATTTCATGCATATGAATGGCCTTGCGTTGGAAATTGACATATAGGCTATGTAATATGTGTTCAATTTTTTTATTTATGTTGGGAATTTGATATTTCTTATTCAACAAATATGCACAATAACTGAGGTCGAAGAGTGGTGTTAGGAGTGGGATTCACCATGTTTGTTGCGATGTGTTTCTTAGCATTTCTTATTCAGTTTTGAGTAATTAGGAGGCATGTCGATGGTATTTGTTTTTCTTTGTTTTCTTGGCATTCCATACTCCTTAATGCATGTAAGTGTGAATAAGTAAATAAGTAAAACAACTAAAAACACTTCTTAATGAAACATTATATCAAGATTTAACAGCAATTAATTAATTTAAAGCACAAAAAACTTGAAAGCGTCTCGTTGTTTCCTATCTCTAAAGATTTATCAAATCACAGAGGGCTCTCAGATTTGGTAAGCACTGTGACTATTAAAATGCCTATCTAGAGAATGGAATGATGCTAAATGCAATGATGTAATTATATATGGTGATTTCTAAATGATATGATACTACTGTAATCTATTCTGACATGAAAACTGATGAATGAAAGCTGCAGTAAAACTATGATGCGGTCGTGATATGGATTCTACTGATGCTATGATTGCTATGATGTTAAGATGCTTGCTATTGCTATGATTGCTTGATTTCTATTCCTGTAGAGTAAGTTTGCACAAATTTGGGATTCATTCTTTGCTTCATAAGGCTGTATTTATAGATTTACGACAACACATTTGCACAGGGGTAGCGCAACAAAGGCTTGGATTCAATCTAGAGAATTGAGTGGTGAGAGATTGAGAAGCTTGAGCTGATTATGGGAATGGTTTCTCCCCATGAAAACATCAGGCCAAATGATAGGAAGAATCAGATGAATGAGATTGAGAGGATTTCCTGCAAGTTTGTCTCCAAAGCTTTACTGTGAATGCCAGTTGAATTAATTAGATATTTGATATCTAATTTGGTAGGTGAGTGAATAGAGGAAATTTCTTTTATGCATTTATTTGAATATTTTATGATTTTATTCAAATTAGTAAATGGGGATAAATAATTTAATAAAACAAACTATAGAATTTTTTTATTAAATAAATATAGAAGGGATATGATATTTAAACAACAAAGTATTTAACATTGTTTAATTAATTAAAATTGAATGATGTGATAGTTAAATAACACAAACTATTGAAGTTGTATATTTAATTAAAATTGAAGAATAGGAGAATTAGAATGTGAACTATTTAAATAAATATTTCTATTTATTTAATAGTAGATGAATTTAATTATGATAATTAAATAAAACAAAGTGAAAATTCTTTTGTTGAATTAAGACAAAAATAATAGAATAATTGAAAATTTAAGATGAACATAGTAATCTTTACTGACTAATAGTGAATGAAATAAAGGTTAATTAATCAAATCATATTTAATTAATTATATAATAATTTATCTCTGGATATAGAAATTTTTCCCTTGTGATGAGTTTAAATTTTTTTTTTTTTTAAAGGAAAGGGGTAAAAATTTTATTCAATCAAATCCAAAGTACAAAGAAAAGGCTAGAGGCCCACCAAACCAAGACCACCACCAGAAAAATCAACCACCCCATTACATATTCCTATCTTCCACTAATAACCTCTCTAAGATCTCATGATAATCAGGAGGTAACTCCTCCCTTCCACTAATATCCCAGCCGTCCACATTCTCAGAAGCCCACTTCGCTAGACAATCAGCCACTTTATTCCATTCTCTAGGGATGTGACAAAAGGAGACAGAGACCAAGGACTTACAAAGACTCAAAATCTGTCTGACAACAGAGGCTAATTGCCAACTAACATCATCCAACCTCTGGTTGTTTAGAATATCCACCACAATCTGAGAGTCAGACTCACAAATGATCCTCCTCCAACCTAAAGAGCAGCCACACTCAATAGCAATCTTAATAGCAAGGGCCTCCATAAGATTATTAGAGTGTCGACCCTTGTAAATAGAAAAGAGAAAAACCGCACCACCATCATTGCCTCTACCAATACCCCCGACCCCAGCATGACCAGGGTTTCCACGGGAAGAACCATCAGTATTAATCTTAAGAACCCCCTCAGGGGGCGGTGACCACCTCCCATCGCGACAGACCCGTTGCCTAGCATGACGAGGTCTTCTCCCAGCAATGTTACCCCTTTTATTATCCCCCAGGTTCAAATTCCGCACCACAGCAAGATCACCCTGATCAATATTTTCAGTCATATCACACTTAGCATAAATGGTCTCCTGAAGCCTACTAATTATCTTCTTCCACAATTGAAAACTTCCCAATTTGGAACCACAAAAAACTCTACGGTTCCTCTCCAGCCAAAGGTTCCAAAGAATCAAAACGGGCCCAACAGACCAAGCCACCTGCAAGAAAGAAGTCTTAGCCGGAGACTTGCCAAGACATTCCCAAAAATCAATTAGGGAGGTAGCATGAGTACAACCATGATGCCAAGCCTCCCACCATCTATGCCATATCTCTTTAGAAAAAGGGCAAAGAAAGAACAAGTGAGAGGTACATTCCTCACTGTGCGAACAGAGGAAGCAAATAGACGGTCCCTGAAAGCCGCGCTTGCGAAGATTATCCCAAGTGAGGCACTTCTTCTGAGCAACCAACCATAAGAAGAAATTACATTTGGGCCAAGAAAAGTTGTCCCAAACCTTCTTCCACCAATTCACCTCAGTGGGACCATGTAAGTTCTTGTCAAGCATAGCATAGCCTTGAGCAACTAAAAATTTTCCTTTTGGGCTTGGACTCCAAGCCAAAACATCCCTCTCATTAAGGGAGCTACAGAGCCTGCCCTCCAAAACTCTAATAAGAATAGCACGATCCTCCTCTGAACCACCCATGGGCCACTCCTGCGGGTCCTTCCAACAAGCCACCATCGCCTGACCAATT
>VDFB02334180.1:0-24365 GCA_007258455.2 Sequoia sempervirens
AAAGATTTTTCCCTTCTCACTCATGGAGACACATTGGAGTTATATATTGGAGAAAAACTTAGTTTTTTCTCATTAGAGTTGAGTTTAGATTTGTTTATTTCCCTTTTTACTACTTGGAGATAGCTTTGTAAGCCTTGATTTATACTCATATTTTCATGTTCTCACGCTCCTTTCAAATCAATAAAAGCAACAAAGCATTCATATCTCATGATTTTTGTCTCATTTTGTAGTAGTGATTTGATGTTTCAATGTGATCCTAAGAATTGAATCCTTTGTTATGTCTCATTATTTTAAATCTGTGTCCAAAACTTTCATATAGTACAAGTTGTATCTTGTGTTTTATTTTTGAACTCTCATACAAATCACTTTTTTGTTGTGTGTTTCCTATGAGATTGTGAGAGTTTATACTGTAAGGGTTAATTGTGAGTTGAGTAAGTAAAATAGTTTAAGGTTTTGGTGCATCACCCTTTATATTTTAATATTTTCATTTCAAGTTTGTCCTTTATCCCTTTTCTTAGAAAATTATTTAGTTTAGTTGATCTAGAACCTCAGAACTAGCCCTCTCTAGAGATTTTTTATCATCATAAGTTGTGCATAGCTTGAGAATGTTTCCATGTTTCAACAAAATAGTTGATTCAAACTTAGCTAGGGTGCAATCTTGATTGATAACAACCATAAAAGTATCCAACTCAACATGCAACCACATGTAACAATATACAATCACATGCAAGCTATGAAAATCCCAAAAATCAAATAACCTCACATGCTAGGCTCCATTTAGTAACATTCATTTCCGAGCTTTAGCCAACAAATCAAAAAAATTCCACATAGAATCATGGCACACCTCCTTGAGGAATTCACAAGAATAAATGCTAGAATGAGTGCCTAGGTGACAAGTGTCACTCTCCTTTGCTTCCACTTTTTTGAAGAAGGAATATGTTCACAAGCAATCAATGCCAAATATATACTTTCAAAATAGACTTCACATGTCAACATGGTACATTTTTAGTGGTTTTAATAATTTTCTCTTCCCAAATGAGTGCCCATGTGACATGTGTCATATTTCATCCTTTCCACCTTGCATGTAGGAAGCCAACTGTCTACTTGATTCCATAAAGTTCCTTAGAAATTTAGAAACATATATTTTGATTTAATAAATTAAAACACATAAGGAAAATACATGAATTATTTCAATATATGACTCACTAAGGTTGAGAGAATTAGTAATATATTGAGTTAAGAATGATGTTCTTGAAGATAACATAGCATTGAATTTATAATAAATGTGTAATGTGATGGAACCCTAAAAAAAATTGTTTTGTTGCTTTGAAACTAAGTTTGGATGCCTAATTAACATTCTTTTGATTTACTAAGTAGAGTTTTAAAGTATAGGGTTTAGGGTTTATCTTTTATTTATTCAAATAAATCTAGCCTATACTTTATTTCTTATAATTTTGCATTGACTACTTGTCGCTCATTCCCGGTCATGTTAGTGTGAACTTATGTCATCGAGCTCATCCTTTTTATCATGACCTTTACCTTGGGTCTTTCCATCGATGGGAAATAGTTACACATCAAAGTTTAAAAGGGATTTATTATGTTGTCTTTGGTCTAATGTCTTAACCCTAGAGTTTATGTTCCCCATTCCCCATTAACCTAGTTGATACCCACTTTTAAGTTGCTAACATCTGTACATGCAAGTTTGAGATTTTATTATAGGTGGTTGGATCATTTGATTTGATCTTGAATATTCCCCGCTACCTCATTGTGTTTTAATAACCATTAAAATATTCTAACGAGTTGAAGGGTAGGTGATGAATGTCCCCTTTCCATATGGGGCCCATTTTCATGTGAAGTCAACAAAGCATCAAAATCTAATAGATCAATGGTTGTGATGGCATGGTTCAGGTTAATCATGACCATTCCCCACTAGCTCGTGAGGGACCCACCAACATCTCTTGTCACTTACAGGGTAAGCAAGGTGGCACATGCAATAATCTTGGCTTTCAAGGAACTATATTGGGGATGAAATAAAGTGGAAATGTTTTGATATAGTATTAAAGGGGTATTAACCACTAAGATACTAAAGGGCCTTTTAGACACATGTTTAAAAATGAATGATATTTTATAATCTTGGTCATTTTTTTGGACCGAAGGATATGCACTAAGGTGGGTGGCTTGAAATGTAAAAAGAATGAAAGTTGAGAGCACCAGATTTAATCTAGGTCGTTCCCTGCCACTCCATTTCCATAAGATGCATATGATTTAAACCCAATGGGAAAGTGAGGAGTTAACACATGGAAATCTTTGAAGCTCAAGGAAATTGTGGAGCCGCATCGAGTTGACAGTTGAATTTCGGTGAGACAATCTCAAGAGTCTCTTTGACATGCCGATATGGTGATGTTTGTTGCAACAATAAAGGGTTGGCCTTTGGAGGGTGGGAAATATCTTCTTTAAGCAATGTGTAAAGGAATTTAGTCTCATATGAATTTCCCTATCTTTAGTTGAAAATATAATTGCATTGGGGAATATATTTTGTATCGGTCAAATGGGATTCAGACATGTGTACTTTTCAAATCGAGGGTTGTTTGCTCCTTCATTTATATAAGAAATAATTCATGGCCAAATGTAGGGGGTTCTAATTTTTGGGAAGGTTCCTAGCTTTAGGATTTAGCCATGAAAGAGGTTATATACTAGAATTGTTAAATGCTAAGGGTAAAGGTCCATCTACTCTAAATCCATATATGGTAATGCTTTTGTAACTTGAATGCATACTATTATGCGATATTCTCCATGTCTGGAATGTAACACCTTTTGAATTGAAATAAAAATTTTATTGAGGTTCTTCAAACACATTTGTTGATTGAGTTTTCTATTTGTTTTATTTCCATTCAAGGAGTGGTATAAATTCTTGCAAGTAGGTAATGAGGGTATTGTATTTTTAGGTGGATTGCTAAGTAGAATTTCATTACAGACTTAAGTAGACCTTTCTATCATAATGTGATGGATGCTTTAAGGTCATCAATATTATGCTATAGTACTATATATGAGGTATGATATGTGACTTTATAGCCCAAGTAAGGCAATGGTCTGACATAGTTGTCTTTCCCCATTCTCAGAAACAAATTTTAAATTCAAACAAACTTTTAAATTATTTTGTTCTATGTTTGTTTTGTATCTCAACTTCATGCCTATAATGAAATGAGAACAAGGGGTGTACCATTATTTGAGGTAGCCATATACACTCTTATTATATTGTATGAAGATTATCTGCTTTACACTATTTTGCACCATAGGTTAAATATCTACATCCAGTTTCACATAGGATCACCCTCTTAGGTTTTGCAAAGCCTAAAGTGCAAGGGATAAAAGTGTAAAATCCATCTCATATTCGTTGGCCACTAATCTTGAAGTTATTAAGCATAAGGACTAGCTATCCTTTAGACAATTTTCAAGATTCAGCTAGAAAAAGCACAAAGAGATTGGCGACTCTACTAGGGATGAACTTTGAAATTTAATTGCAAAATGTCCTATCAAAGAGTGATTAAAATATTGAAGTATTATTTGTAACCAAAGATTGAAAATTTTGGAATCTTATTTTCTCATCTAAGTCACCAACAGATTAGCAACTTCACTAGGGAGAAAGAATAATATATCTATGAGCAAAGAGTCAAAAAAATTAGTGAATCTAAACATTTGGTTCACATTTTGATTTTTTAAGACCTAGAAGTGGTTTTGTTGCAATTTTTTTAAAGAAGTTATATGTTACTTTGTTGTTGGAGGAGACCCAAAATGAAATTCATCTTTGAAAGAGCTTCATATTCTTTTAAGCTTAGTCCTCTATGAAGAGAGGTGGTGAATCTATCTAAAGAACCTAGTGAAGATGTGAAGAATATTTTAGATCTACAAATATTTCTAGTGAAGATGTAAAGAATATTTCAGATCTACAAATATTTCTAGTGAGGAAAGAAAATTTGCAGTAGTTGCAACATATCTAAGTATTTT
Source organism: Sequoia sempervirens (assembly GCA_007258455.2). Lineage (NCBI taxonomy): Eukaryota > Viridiplantae > Streptophyta > Pinopsida > Cupressales > Cupressaceae > Sequoia > Sequoia sempervirens. The sequence continues at coordinate 4,006 of VDFB02334180.1, forward strand.
CTAGTTTTCAATAAGAATAAGTCTATGTATGAAAACTATGCTTGAGAGTCCTAGAAAAAAATTTGTTCCCTTATTCAGTGTGTTAGCACTAAGAGAAAGGGAGTTGAGAAAGTTTTGAGTTAATGGTTGTAAGTAGGAAATGAATGAATCATATAAATATTTGTAATAAGGATTGTTGGTATGACTTTCTTTCTCCATTTTAAAATACTACAATGCAACAATAGTTACATTTCCATCTATGTCCTCAAAGAAGGCCTTTCTTTGTGGAAAGATATAAACCATTAGATTTTAATGGTATTCAAGGTTTCCCAAACCCTATTCCTAATGAGGTCGGGGAGCACTTGCCAAAGTTCAAAGGGAAAATCTCAAAATTAACATCTTAATAGTTGCAAGATTTTTCTAATTTGATGGGAGATTATGAGGTAATTCGTGAAGATTTTGTCATGAAGTTATTTGTTCAATCTCTGAAGGAAGATGCCAGAGATTGGTTTTCATATTTTCCACTATGTTCTATATATTCATAGAATGAGTTAATGGAAACATTCATAGAATAGTTTGCTGAAAGAATTGATCCAAGATCAATGAGACAAAAGTTTGTGTACATTCAAAAATATGAAGATGAGTTGGTTCCTTATTTCAACTTAAGATTTTAAAAGGAAATAAGGGATATCCAAGAAAATCTAAGAGCAAATGATGCATTGTGATTTTTTGTTTACCTGTTTTGCATTTGACGAATAAATGACCTACATGTTAAGAGATAAAGATCCTACAACAATTCATCAGGGATATCAAATTTACATGGATATTGAGAACAACTCAATTTATTCAATTATGAATAGACACATGGTTGTGAGTGTTGGTTTTCCTAGAACATCTTATGAATACATCTAATAAAAGAAAAAAAAATGAAAACTATTGTCAAGATAGTTATATCTTTAGTGCTCCAATTTGTCCATCATTACAATATACAAATCACAGTAAACTCCAAGTTGAACATCAACAAAACTTGAGCAATGTTGATCAGATGTCTTTTTTTAAAGAATTATCTGACATGTAGAGGCACAAGGGATAATCATCATATGATTTGTTTACAAAGTTTTTGGATTCCTTGTTGGAAGTCCCCAAAAAATTTAGAACTAGGGATTTAGCGTTCATTGATTTTTTTGTGAAATCTATGAGCTAGGGTTGAGTACCTTGCCAAGGGAATTGAAGCCTTATAGTTTTGATCAGGTACTTGACTAGATAGAGATTATGGAAGGAACTCAATGTAGTTACGAGAAAAATATGATGTCTCAAACTCTTGATAGCAGTTGTCCTATTGAGCAAAATCAGAACATGATGAACATACCTGAAAAGAGTATATCAAAAAATAAAGATCCATGTTATCTGAATGGGGTTAATGATTGTACTTAGCCCACAAGTAGCATATGTGCATATCAATATAACAATGATGAAGACAAAGATACATGGTATGATGACAAAATAGATATGCATGAGATTTCTCATTGTAATCTCTTGGTTAATGAGGAAGTAAAATAGATGCAATATGCCATTCCATGTCATGTTTTGATCAGTGACATTAATACAAGTGTTGCAAGTATCTCATTGTAAATTAGTGATCATGATTTTTAAAATGAAATTTTAAGCATTCTTTCTGAAGATTATGAGCATAGTTTATGTAGTGATGAATTTTATTGTGATAAGAATCATGATGACATATTCTAAGGATTATGAATGCTCTTATGAGGATGACCTAGAGGTGACTTCTTCATATAAAGGATGCAATGATGTAAATTTTGATGAGGTCACTTGTTCATAAGTGAATGGAAAAACTTCATATGACGAGTACTTCGACTATAGTTCAAGTTTGCTATCAATTCCATAGCACACTAACTATGTGAATGATGATGAATTTGAATATAAAAAACTTGTTTGTTCAGTGTCCTACTCCTAGGCATAGTGTCGAGCATGATGAGGATGTTGATGAGGCTGAGTATGATATCTATGAACATGATTATGTCATTGTTTCTCATGATTGTTTGTGTGAATCAAAGATGGAAATGTCTATGATGTATGAACATGATGATGATGTGCACATCAATGGAAGAATGGGTTCATTATTGAATGATACTTTATGAATTATGATAAAAACATGGATCTTGGATCAACATTATTACCTAATGATAACGTGAAACAATTTGATGAATTTTTAGATTGTGTTGATAATTGAAAAACTTTGTGATCTATGTAGAGCAACCAAATGATGAAAATAATAGTGGGTTTAATGATAATCAATATTAAATTGAATATGGCGGTTTCTTTGTTGATGTTTCTTGTCCACACAATATGAAAATGGGAATTTTTTCATTCAATAAGGAGTGCATTAGTGTGGAAGACAATGAAGATTCTTTTTCAATTCTTAATGAACAACATTCAGATTATAATGAATCTCCCACATTTGGATGAACATACTTATCAATTGATGATGCACATAAAGTTACCCATGCACATGAGTGTATTTCTATTGACCCTATTTGTTCTAAATTATTTAAGCCTTCCTTTGAAACATTTTGCATTGAGCTAAATGATTATTTGAAAAATGAATCAGACTATGTTACTAAACTTGAGATGAGTGCATTTACCTAGTTTTGGGATTTGATGATGCATGTGATCTTCATTTCCATGACACCAAGGAATGTTTTGATGTAGTTAAATCAAAATTCTTAGATGTGTTCTTGTGTCATGGTGTCCAATTTAGAGAGGGTCCTGAATATGAAATTTTTCTTTATGATGCATCTAGGGGTTGTTTGCATAATGCACAACAAAGTGTTTACGAAAATTTTAACTTTGATATGCAAACTAAAAATGATATCATAATGCATGATGTTGACTATCAAATGCACTATGAGTAATTTCAATTTTTAGTTCAATTGGATGAGCATTCAATGGAACATGATAATGAGGTGGATAAGGTAAAATGTCATAATGGTTATGGATTTTAGTTAGGGTCTGATTGCCAATATCAAATTGAAAAAATTAATGTTGGCATTGGTAAGTACAATGATGTAGTTAAGAATTCCAATGGTGATTGTGGTTTTCAGATATACAATTGTAGTGCTTTTAGACTTGGCTTAGTGTAGACAACAAAAAACATGTTTGATAGAGGCAAACATTGGTTATTTTTTTCATTCGGTGGCCTAGGGCCATCAAATGAGGTTTAATAAAATGAATAAAGAAGTTGTAGAGGACCGAATTAACTTGGCACTTGGTCTACTCCCTAGAGATCTAGAATCTTTCCATTCCTACAAGGAGCATGCATCCCCAAACATGAGCCACTGATGGAACCCTCAAAAAAAAATTGTTCCATTTCTTTGAAACTGTGTTTGGATGCCTCATTAGCCTTCTTGTGATTCGTTAGGTAGATTTTTCAAGTCTAGGGTTTAGGGTTTATCTTGCATTTATTCAAATAAATCTTATCTTTACTCTATTACTTATAATTTTGAGTTGACCTATTGTCATATGTTCCCAGTCATGTTAGTCTGAACTTATGTCATCGAGCTTTTCCTTTTTATCAACCCCTTTACCTAGTCTTTTCGGTCTTTTTGTCGATGGGAAATGATTGCACATCATAATTTAAAAAGGATTTAATGTCTTTTCTTTGCTCTAATGTCTTGACCCTAGAATTTATGTTCCCCATTCCCCATTTACCTAGTCGAGGCCCACTTTTAAGTTGCTAACATTTGCACGTGCGTGTTTGAGCTTTTAATATAGGTAGTTGGATCATTTGATTCAATCCTGACCATTCCCTGCTCCCTCATTATGTTTTAATATCCATTAAAATATTCCAACAGGCTAGCAGGTGGGTGAGGTGTGGCCCCTTTCTAGATGAGGCTCGTTCTCATGAAGTTAACAAAGCATCAAGGTCTAACAGATCAATGGTTTTGATGGAATGGTTTGGGTTAATCCTAACTATTCTACTCTAGCTTGTGAGGGACCCACCAACATCTCCTATCACTCAGAGGGGAAGTGGGAAGGCACCACATAGTGTAATCTTGGTCGTCAAGGAACTATATTGGGGCATGAAATAAGGTGGAAATATTTTTACATAGTATAAAAGGGGTTCCCTTTGGAGGGTGGGAATTATCTTCTTTAGGTAATGTGCAAAGGAATTTTGTCTGATATGAATTCCCCCCTCTCGAGTTACAAATATAACTACATTCGGGAATATATTTTGTATTAGTCAAATGGGATTTTGACATGTGTACATTCTAGCCTGAGGCTTGTTTTCTCCTTCATTTCTGGGAAGGTTCTTAGCTTTAGGTTTTGGCCATGAAAGAAGTTGTATACTGGAATTGTTAAATGTTAAGGTTAAAGGTCCATATGTTGTAAATCCATATATGATAATGCTTTTTAACTTGCATGCACATATATGAATGTATACTGTTATGCAATTGTATCCATGTCTAGGATGTAACACCTTTTGAATTGAAATAAAAAAATTATTGAGGTTCTTAAAAAATATTTGTTGTTTGAGATTTCTATTTGTTTTTCTCCATTCAAGGATTGGTATAAATGCTTGCAAGTAAGTAATGAGGGTATTGTATTTTTCAGGTAGATTCTTAAGTAGAATTTCATGACAAGATTAAGTAGACCTTTCTATCATAATGTGATGGAAGCTTGAAGTTCATCAAGATTATGTTATAGTATTACAATATGAGAAATGATATGTGACTCTAGAGCCCATGGAAAACAATGGTCCAACATAGTTGTCTTTCCCCATTCTTAGAAACAATCTTTAAATTCAAAAAACTTTTTAAATGCTTTTGTTCTTTTTTTTTTTGTATCTCAACTTCATTCCTGTACTGAAATGAGAACAAGGGGTGTGCCATTATTTGAGGTAGTCATACTTGTAACTCTTGTTATATTGTATGAAGTTTATGTTATTTACATTGTTTTGCACCATAGGTTAAATATTTTCATCCTACGTCACCTAGGACCACCCTCCTAGGTTCTATAGAGCTTGAAGTGCAAGGGAGAAAAGTGTAAAATACATCTCCCATTCATTGGCCACTAATCTTGAAGTTCTTAAGCATACGGACCAGCCATCCTTTAGAGGATTTTCAAGTTTCAGTTGCAAGAAACACCATCATAATGGATATTATAAAGAAAAATTGCAATTTAATCAAAATCCAAACACAAAATAATTTACATAATTTATCTAGTCCAATGAAATATTATAGAGAAAAAATATCATTAAAATAGAATGAAAAATAAATTTGAATATATAGAAATTTGTTGGAAGGTATGAAGCTGGACCATTATTTTTTAACATTTTTATCATCTTATTTTTTATATCCTGATGGTAAAGAAAGGTGCATTTTAACAAACCATAGTTAGATGTATAATTCTACATAATGGTGTAATGAAGAGGAACCATATCTTTTTCTCTAATTTAAACAAACCCTCATTTACCATTAAACACTTTAGTGTAAACAATAAGAGTTGTTAAAAATTTATAAGAGAATATGCATCACTCTTTATTTCCTTTTAAAACCCACTTTAAATATTGCATATATCAAACCTATTCTTCATTTATCATTAAACACATTGATGTATTATCACTCTTATAGGTATCAGCCATTTACTGGATATTAAATCACTCTTTATTTTACATGTTGCAATAACAAGTATTATTAGTATACTTATTTCTAGAAAATATATATAAAAGACATCAAGAGATATTATTCTTAGAATCACTATTTAACATAAATTACAAATCAAAAAATAGATTCCTCCAACACCATATCTCATAACATCTTTTACATATATTTTTATGAAACCTCTCTTCTTAAACATTATCCAATTAAATGATCAAATCAAAACGATTTTATATCTTATTTACATAAAAAAAGAATGGATATTGATATTATTTTTATTAACCAAAATTAAAATTTAAAACTAATTTCTAAAACCACCTATTCTTTGTATGGATAGAGCCAATTAATATACAAGGATATTGAGCAATGGCATAGGACCTTTTGTTATATCTTCTTATATTTTCACCATTGCACCCATGCTCGACCTCTAATTCTCCTCGTCTTGAATCCACACTCCCCCAACCACACAGACTCTTCTCACCTCTTTAATAGTTACCTCACTTTCTATGCTTGCATCCCCAACACCTATTATGTTTTCCCTCTAAATTTTAGATGAAATCTAAGTAGGATTTAGTAGAACCTACTCTCCTACACCTTCAGGCCCATATTTTTATGACCTGATATAATTTTTAAGCAATAATATAATTTTAACCCATTATCATACCGTTGGCTTTCTAATCCATTCTATTCCATACATCTTGGGCCATGGTTTGAGCTTTAACCCTAGATATTACAACTCACATATCTCTATCTACAAGAATATCTTCCCTTTTGACTTTCGACAACTTCAAATTATCACTATTGAACTTCTCCAAATCTATTCTTTTGAATGGGATTTCCATATTAAACATGAAACAAGATTAAAAATATTTCTCTACAAAATTCCCACTAAAACTATACCTATAAAAAAACAATTCAAACTAGTTTTTTTTCAGTAAACACCATTTTTAAGGAGTGACGCTCACCATATAACACAACTTTTTTTCCATGAAGGATAAAATTATAATATTTTTTAATTTAGATTTGTAAATATGATATCTAGTTCTTCCAATTGGTTTCATAGTGTTTTATTTGATATTTTTAATTAATCAAGTTTCAAAGTCAAACCAATTACAATTCAAGGCGGACCACATAACACAATTTTTTTTGTATGTATCGAAATTAAATAATTTTTTTATTAGATCAAGGACTTCAATATCTAGTGCACTCATATTTTAAAAATTTTGTTTTGATAATCTTCTATTTTTCCACGTGCAAAACAAAGAGCTTGATTTTCGTGAAAAACCTACATTCTCAAGAAATAAAAATAAAATATAATAATTAAATTAAATTTATTTAAAATTATACTTTTTGGGAAGCTTATAATAAGGAATACATACTTACAAAAGATAAATTTTAAATGAATTCATTTGATCCCCCAATAGGTAAATCAAAAGTGGTCTTTCATCAACATTTTCATATGTGTAAAGGAGACTCTGTTATAGGTATGGGTTAAAACTAGCAAGGTTCTATTCAAGGGATTTTGATCTAAGGTAGTTTGATCAAACCCTCTTCAATTGGAATGCTTTCAATGGAACTATTTAAGGCTTAAATCATTATATTTTCTAAAAATATGTGATTTCAACAAAAATCATAATCTCCCAGAAATTGAGACAAACTTTGTGGGATCACCCCGATACTATATTTTAGAGTGAATTCAACAAAATAATGGTATCTTAGATTTTAAAATTCTCTACTCACAAATTCACTAAGGCATTAATATATATATATATATATATATATATATATATCACTCATACATGGACATCCAACATTGGCATGTGTCAATGCCATAGTATCTACATGCATTCAAAATGAAACCAACAATACGCATGAGTTCCAAGTGAGAATTGTTACCAATTTTCACTGACAACTCAATTTGGTAGAGCTAAAATAGTTTATAGTTTTTAGGAGCATTCAATAGAATCAAGGAGCAAAAGAATTAATGCATCATTTGTAGATCAGCTTCATTGTTTTTCTAACATGTTTGTTCAATGTGTAGGTATAGGTGAAATTTTGTTGTTGGATTCATTTCTTTTGACATTTCAGTGTGGTGAAAAAATGGGCTCCCACAATTGAGCCCAGCATGCTTCCCTCTCAGATTCAAAAGATGCAACGAAATAATTTGTGAGTGGAGTTTGCAAATAATGTTGAGTTTTATTTGAGAAAATAGACTAATAATGGTGATAGAATTTAGAGGAAATATTTTATGGATGAGAATATGAGCAAAATAGTAACCATTTGAAGGCCCTGCACCACAAGAACAACAGTCACATGTTTCAATCATATCTCAAAAACTATGATTTAGGTTTTCTTGAATTTTGGACAGAAATTAGGAAACAATGAGGTGAAAAAACCCTTTAAATTTTGCACTAACCTAGTTTGTATTTTTTGAGAACTTTTCACCAGTCCTAAATCAATCTTCATTCTATTTTGCAAAACATTGAAACTACAAGATACTGCAAGGCATTACTAAAGCAATGTTTTTATAAATTGTTTTAGTAATTGTCATTTAAAATACAGTAAAATTGAACAAGTGTTGAGTGGGAATTTTCTCATTTTCGATTGAGTTCCATTTGTGCAAGATGGAAAAAACAAGTGAATTGAAGTTTCTTTTTCTATTTTCAGTTACTTCTAACTTTTTTTTGAGTCCTCTTAGGTCAATCTGCTTGGGAGGGAAAGTTTTCATCTTTTCTCATTTAGTTGAGTTAGTTTGGGCCCTATTTTGTAGGTTTATTCCCTTTGCTTGAAAATGTTACTAAAGTTTCTATTTTTGTGAGCAGTTTACTCAAATTTTTTCCTTCTCACTCATTGAGACACATTGGAGTTATATATTAGAGAAAAACTTAGTTTTTTCTTATTACAGTTTAGTTTAGGTTTGCTTCTTTCTCTCTTGACTACTTGCAGAGAGCTTTGTAAGCCTTGATTTGTACTCAGATTTTCAGGTTCTAATACTCATTTCAAATCAATAAAAGCAACACAACATTCCTATTTCATGATTTTTGTCTTGTTTTGTAGTAGTGATTTGATGTTTCATTATGATCATGAGAATTGAATCCTTTGTTATGTCTCACTATTGTAAATCTATGTGCAAAAATTTAATGTAATATAGGTTGTATGTTATGTTTTATTTTTGAACCTTCATACAAATCACTTTTGTCTTGTGTGTTTCCTATGAGATTGTGAGAGTTAATGCTTTAAGAGTTGATTGTGAGTTGAGTTAGTAAAACAGTTTAAGGTTCTAGTGCATCACCCTTTAGATTTTAGGATTTTCATTTCAAGTTTGTCCTTCTATCCCTTTTCTTAGAAAATTATTTAGTTTAGGTGATCTTCTAGGGTAACCCACCCTCTCTAGAGATACATTCTCATAACAAGTTACCTGTAGCTTGAGAACCTTTCCATGTTTCAACAAGATAGTTGTATCAAACTTAGCTAGGGTGCAATCTTGATTGATAATAGTTTTTGGTACGCTTGGTGGGACTCTTTTAGTCCAATATTTGATCATTTATTATTGATATTAGGTGTGTATACTAGTAATATCTGCCTTTGGAGGAAAAACCTGCACTGGTGACTCTGAGATAAAATTTATTAGTTTCAGTATGATCAAGTTTTTGTTTATTTTAAAAGTCTAATTTTTGTTTTTTTTCCATCTTTTCAATGAATGAATATGTCAATGTTTCATGGAGATATGTATTTCCATCCATCATATCACAAAATTTTTTCTTACCCACCTCATTATTAGTCATATCAACTCAATCATGCTACTGGTCTTAGTCCAAATCCCATGTCTTTTCAAGAAAACCAACATAGTTAATACAAATACCACCCACCCACCCCTGCTCAACCTCCATATCAGCCTTCATATGCTCAAAAATAGCTCCAATAAAAGGATATTACAAGAATAAAGGGTATATTGCTTGAATTTATGGTTGAATTCACAAAACAAGTAGACGAGATTAGGAGGTAGTACGAGTATAGTCAACAATAAGAAGAGATAGATTATCGGGCCTAATTCTATGAGCAAGAGTTGGAGACACAAAGGATACAATTTGAGGAGAACCTTGAAAGATAGATAGCTTCAAAAGAGGAGCATATGAAGCTTGTGTTTGCTAAAAAACAAAGGAATGAATTCTAAGCAACTCCTCTAGTTTTAAATCAGCCTTCTCAAAAGGAGGTTTGTAAGTATAAATTTCCATGTTTTAGATAAGGTGAGTCCCCTAGATCTTCCCATGCTGAAAATACAAGTTTTAGGAGCTTCCCTTCATTTCAATGGCCTATTATTGAGCAAGAAGATAGCCTAGCTATTAGTTTTACAAACCCATTTTTTGGAAAAGGGTATGTGTAGGATCATGATGGGCTAAAAATTTGCGACATGATAGGTATTTGTAGGGTATGTGGCTGACGACTTTTTTTTTAGCCAAAATTGATGAAATGAAAAGGGTTTTTAAAGGATATTCTCAACTTTCCACCAATATAAATTATGCTTTACTTTGAATTTAATTAATAATTATTATCCATTTTCTATTTGAATTACGACTAAAGCCCTGATTGATAGGTTGATTGAAAAACATCTATAGCTTTCAAATGGTATCACATTTTTGGAATCTAAAACATGCATCAATTCTATGCTTCGCATACTAGAGGATTAAAAAAAGAAACTTTCATGAAGTTTTGACCAAGTTAAGGTGGTTAGACATACGAGTTTTTGTATTTTTTAAAAGTTGTAATAAAAAATTCATAATTAATTATTACTTCAAAAAAAATTACAAAAAAATATGTATCACATTTGGACATGAGTCCTCTACTTATGTCTAAAATATTATAAAAAAATATTATCATTTTATTGTGTTAGGGTGGTCAGATAGACACCTACTTCTTATTTTTTCTTTGAAATTTAAGTACTACTGCATTGAAATTTCAAATTTTCACCAAATAGATTTTTTTAAAAATAAACCTAGTAGTCTAGAAACTACATTCAGTTGTCTATAGATTCTATTCTTACATATATTTTTGAAATAATATAGATAACTTATTCAAAATTTTATGTCAAGTTGCCTAACTCTAATTTTTCTTAATTTTTTGCCACTAAATGGCCTATTTTTCCATGATGATCCTGCACATACCCAAAAGGCATGTCCTCATGTTCTATACACTATGCTTCATATAGGATGAACCTATTCCATAGCAGGTTCAACCTATAGTGCCTAAAGAGGAGTCTTTTACCAAGCTTGTATAGTCTCTAGACCCTCAAGAAAATCAACTTCCTAATCCATTATTATCATCCCATCCATAGATGAGCCCAATGATGTTTTAATTCCTTAAGAAAATCATATTGTTGTTCAAGAGAAAGAAGTGTTTGTGGAGACAAAAAAGGGTGTTACACATGCCAATATGCTTGTTCAAGAGGTCCAAAATGATAAGATAAAGTTGTTCCAAGAGATAGAGGATGATGTAGTTGAGGAACAACAAATTCTAGATCAAGGAATGGTTGATAGTTCTCAAGTTTTGACTAATCTATTTGATGAATTACCACTTTTGTGGATGATGAAGAAAGCATATCTCATATCACACCTATGCTAGCTCTATAACAACAAGAAGAGGTTCAAAACTTTGATATTTTGATATCTCAAGAGGGTTGTAACAAGGTAATGAGCAGTCCCCCTTCATAGAATATTGAAAATGAGAATGAAGAAGACATGTTTTGGGATGACCTTGAGATTTTGGTTTCAAATTTAGATGTCAAACGGTCATCTTTTGAAGCAGAAAGTGTAGAACATCAGCTTGAAGAGGAAAACGGGGGTGTCCAAACTCAAGATTTGACTAATTTATTTGAAGAGCTTCCTTTATTTATTAGTAATGATGAAGAGAATGTATGTGAACTAACAAATTTATCAAGTTGTGATCAACAAATCCATGAAAATGACATTGAAAAGGTGATGATCTATTTACAAATAAGTGAGGATAGCATGGTTATTGAATGTCAAGATCTTGACAAGAATGATGGTATAGCTCAAATTAAAGAAAATCAAGAGATTGAAAGCATGTTTTAGATAAATCAAGAAAGGGTGATGGTTGAAGAGACAATAGTACATGAGCAAGAAACCAACAATAAAAGTTCAAGTTTCATCCTTTCAAGAGAATGCCAGATCAAATATTTAGCTAACAAAGAGCTAAATAAGGAGACACATGTTACTATTGCACCCAATGAGGAGGTTGCAGCCTTAGAACAACATAATCAAATCACTTATTCACCCCATAACAAAAGTATATATGATCATGTTCAGGTGGTAAGTGAGCTTGTATTTGTTCTTCAAAAAAAATTGCAGCATTCTATAGGATATGTTCTTATGTGTCATATCTTATCAATATTAAATTACCTTGCAGAGCAACCTTTCTTAATTAGAGAGGGAAGATATTTCTCACAACCAATGAATGGTCATGTTTAAGCACTACCATTGTTGGATAGTGTAGGGTAGGGTAGAGGTTTTCAGTTGATAAGTGCTCTAAGCACTTCTCCTTTCGGCTTTTGTTTTGTTTTCAAATAAGTGTAGATGCACTGTTGGCATTGTCTTAAATAGGACCTTGGTAGTTTTATTGCAATTTGGTTTTGTTGTTGTTTGGAGTGTTTGCAATTGCATTACAATGGTTTTCTAAGTTTTTGGGGAAGGGAAGAATTTGACTCCATACCCAATGGATTGTTTAAGGCTACTAGTCTAATATTCTTAGTAGACAATCATTTAGTAGAAATCGTCAAAATGTTATCAATTTTCACTTACAACTCAATTTGGTAGAGCTAAAATAGTTTGTAGTTTTTCATGAGCATTCAGGAGCATCCAGGAGTAGAAGAAATAATACATTATTTGAAGCTTTCAGCTTCATTTTTTTGCTAACATGTTTGTTCAATGTGTAGGTATAGGTAAAAAAAAATTGTTGGATTCATTTCTTTTGACATTTCAGCATGTGGTGAAAAAATCAATTCCCACGGTTGAGCTCAGCATGGTGCCCTCTCAAGTTCAAGATATGTAATGAAAGTTTTTGTGGGTGGAGTTTGAAAATAATGTTGAGTTTCATTTGAGAAAATAGACTATTAATAGGGATAGTATTCAGAGGAAATATTTTATGGGTGAGAATATGAGCAAAAGAGTAACCATTTGAAGGCCTTGTACCACAAGAACACTGGTCACGCGTTTCAATTATATCTCAACATTTTTATTTGGGTTTTTATGATTTTTGGAAAGAAATTAGAAAACAATAAGACATAAAAACTCTTTAAATTACTCACTGACCCAGTTTGTATTTTTTGAGAAATTTTCATGAATCCTAAGTCAATCTTCCTTATATTTTATAAAAAATTGAAACTATAAGATATTCTAAGGCATTACTAAAGAAATGTTTCTATAAATTGTTTTAGTAATTGTCATTTAAAATACAGTGAAATTCAACAAGTGTCAAGAGTGGGAATTTTCTCATGTTTGTTCGAGTTCCATTTTTGCAAGATGGAAAAAGCAAGTGAACTAAAGTTTCTATTTATATTTTTAGTCAGTTCTTACTTGTTTCTTGAGTCCTCTTAGGTTGATCTACTTAGGAGGTAAAGTTTCCATCTTTTCTCATTCAGTTTTGAGTCAGTTTGGACCCTATTTTGGAGGTTTTTTCCCTTTGCTCGAAAATGGCATTAGATTTTCTATTTTGGCGAGCAGTTTACTAAGATTTTTCCCTTCTCCCTCATGGAGACACATTGGAGTTATATATTGGAGAAAAATTTAGTTTTTTCTCATTAGAGTTGCGTTCACATTTGCTTCTTTCTCTCTTAAGTACTTGCAGAGAGCTTTGTAATCCTTGATTTGTACTCATATTTTCATGTTCTCATATTTCTTTTAGATCAATAAAAGAAACAAAGCATTCCTATCTCATGATTTTTGTCTCATTTTTTATTAGTGATTTGATGTTTCATTGTGATCATAAGAATTGAATCCTTTGTTATGTCTCATTATTTTAAATATGTGTATAAATTTCATATAATATAGGTTGTATGTTGTGTTTGAATTTTGAACCTTAATACAAATCACTTTTGTGTTGTGTGTCTCCTATGAGATTGTGAGAGTTAATACTTTAAGGGTTGATTGTGAGTTGACTTAGTAAAATAGTTTAAGGTTTTGGTGCATCACCCTTTAGATTTTTAGATTTTCATTTCAAGTTTTTCCTTCTATCCCTTTTCTCAAAAAATTCTTTAGTTTAGGTGATCTACAAGGGGAACTAGCCCTCTTTGGAGATTAGTTCTCATCATAAGTTACCCATAGCTTGAGAATGTTTCCATGTTTCAATAGAATAATTGAGTCAAACTTAGCTAGGGTGCAATTCTTATTGATAACAAGCATAAAAGTAGCCAACTCAACATGCAACTACATGTAACAACATATAAGCACATGCAAGCTATGAAAATCCCAAAAATCAAATAATGTCATATGCTAGGATTTATTTAGTAACATTCATTTCCAAGATTTAGCCAACAAATCAAAAAAATGCCACATGGCATCATGGCACACCTCCTTGAAGAATTCACAAGAATAAATGCTAGAATGAGTTCTTAGGTGACAAGTGTCACTCTCCTTTGCTTCCACTTTTTTGAAGAAGGAATATGTTCACAAGCAATCAATGCCAAATATATACTTTCAAAATAGACTTCCATATGCGAACATGGTACATTTTTAGTGGTTTAAATAATTTTCTCTTCCCAAATGAGTGCCTATGTGACATGTGTCACATTTCATCCTTTCCACCTTGCATGTAGGAAGCCAACTATCTACTTGATCCCACAAAGTTCCTTAGAAATTTAGAAAGATATATTTTGATTTAATAAATTAAAACAACATAAGGGAAAATACATGTGTGATAGGGTGAATTTAGGTGCTAGAATATGAACAACAAATAATAGAATGCAAATAACACTAAAAAAACCTACACCTCAAGATTAGCCTAGTTGGATTCAATACAAAATAAAGATGACAAATGAAACTTTTTACCTTGTGTTGAATCAATCCTTTGGTTGGCCCTTCGATCTTCAGTGTTGTATGCTCCTTGGATGGAAAGAGATACAAGCTAGATGATAGTATGAGGATGAGAAGATGAGTGGAAGTGGATGCAAGTGTAAAAATGGCTAAATATGGCTCCTAGAAATTTTTTGCAAGAGTTTGGCTACAATGGATGATCTCCCCTAAAATGAGAGAAAAGAGGGGGTATTTATAGATATTTTGGAATTATCTAGGGAAATGGATGGTCAAGATTGAGCCATCAAGATCAAGATGTAGGGCTAAGGTGAGTTGAAAACTCACAATCCCTCACATCTTGACGTGTGGCATGTAAAGTGGTTTGAAAGAGGTGATGTGTGCATGAGGTGGAAGGATAGTACATGACATGGAGGGAGTACATAGTACCTTGGGATTAGGACAAGATCTCCTCATAAAGGAAGTACTTGTCTCCATGTGGGTGAGAAGACATCCGAGGAATTAAAAATTTCTCAAATATTCTCATGGGAATGAGAGAAGGAATTTAAAATTCCTTTAAATGCATTGGGGGATTAAATGTTAATAAAAAATTCACATAGGGAATGGAGTGCCTTGTCCAAAAGGAGAAACCATTTAATAGGGTTGACTTAGGACAAATGACATGGGGATTAGGGATGACCTAATTAAGTGATTAAGGTTGTGCAAGTACTTGATTAGACTAATTAATGACATGTTAAAAGAAAGTTAGATTTTACATGTGACTTGATGGGACAAGTCAAAGATCACATGGAGAAGAGAAAAAATAATTTAATATTCTTTGAAATGATAAAAGGAATTAAAAATTCCTTGAGAGGTTGATTAGGCTAGTTAGTGAAGGATTAGATGAGGGTTACGTGGCTAAGAGATATTAGAGGCAACTTGCAAAAGTTGGAGGATGTGACACATCTTAATCAAGGATTAGGCATATGCACATCCTAATGATGAGATTAGAATATGGATTAGGATATTAACTAAATACCTTAGAGATTTGGAAAAATTAAGGATATTAATTAAATAATAGTGATATTACTTAATTAATGCAAATAAAGGGATGCTTAGATGAAAGGGGATAAATTTGGATAAATCAAGTGTCCAAATTTAGGTTTCTACAACATGAATTATTTCAATATAGGACTCACTAGGGTTGAGATAATTAGTAATATATTGAGTTAAGAATGATGTTTTTGAAGATAACATAGAATTGAATTTATAATAAATGTTTAATGTGATGGAACCCTAAAAAAAATTTGTTTCATTGCTTTGAAACTAAGTTTGGCTGCCTAATTAACCTTCAGATTCACTGAGTAGAGTTTTAAAGTATAGGTTTTAGGTTTTATCTTGTATTTGTTCAAATAAATTTGGCCTATACTTTATTTCTTATAATTTTGCATTGACCTATTGTCACTCATTCCCAGTCGTGTTAATATGAATTTATGTCATTGAGGTCATCCTTTTTATTAGCCCCTTTACCTTGGGTCTTTCCATCAATGGAAAATAATTACACATCAAAGTTTAAAAGGGATTTATTGTCACCTTAGAGTTTATGTTCCCATTCCCCATTAACCCAGTCGAGGCCCACTTTTAAGTTGCTAACATTTGCACGTGCAAATTTGAGATTTTATTATAGGTGGTTGGATCATTTGATTTGATCGTGACTATTCCCTACTCCCTCATTGTGTTTTAATAACCATTAAAATATTAAATGAGCTGAAGGGCAGGTGATGCATGTCCCCTTTCTAGACGGGGCCCATTTTCATGTGAAGTCAACAAAGCATCAAGATCTAACAGATCAACAGTTCTGATGGTGTGGTTCAGGTTAATCATGACCATTCCCTGCTAGCCTGTGGCAGACCCACCAACATCACTTGTCACTAAAAGGGGAAGCAAGAAGGTGGCACATGGCATAATCTTGGCTTTCAAGGAACTATATTGGGGATGAAATAAAGTCAAAATGTTTTGATATAGTATTAAAGGGGTATTAACCACTAAGCTACTAAAGGGCCTTTTAGACAAATGTTTAAAAGAAAATTGAGATTTTTTAATCTTGGTCATTTTTCATGATCGAAGGATATGCACTAAGGTGGGTGGCTTGAAATATAAGAAGCATGAAAGTTGAGAGCACCAGATTTAATCTAGATTGTTCCCTACCACCCCATTCCCATAAGATGCATGTGAGTTAAACCCAATGGGAAAGTGAGGAGATGACACATGGAATTCTTTGAAGCTAAAGGAAATTGTGGAGCCGCATCGAGGTGACAGTGGAATTTTAGTGAGACAATCTAAAGAGTCTCTTCAACATGCCAATATGGTAATGTTTGTTGCAACAATAAAGGTTTTCCCTTTGGAGGGTCAAAAATATCTTCTTTAAGAAATCTGCAAAGGAATTTAGTCTCATCTGAATTTCCTCATCTCGAGTTGCAAATATAATTGCATTGGGGAATATATTTTGTATCAATCAAATGGGATTCAAACACGTGTATATTTTGGACTGAGGGTTGTTTGCTCCTTCATTTCTATAAGAAGGGATTCATGGCCAAATGTAGGGGGTTCTAATTTCTGGGAAGGTTCCTAGATTTAGGTTTTAGCCATGAAAAAGGTTGTATACTAGAATTGTTAAATGCTAAGGGTAAAGGTCCATCTACTCTAAATCCATATATGGTAATTCTTTTGTAACTTCAATGCATACTATTATGTGATTTTCTCCATGTCTACAATGTAACACCTTTTGAATTGAAATAAAAATTTTATTGAGGTTCTTCAAACACATTTGTTGATTAAGTTTTCTATTTGTTTTCTTTCCATTCAAGGAGTGGTAGAAATGCTTGCAAGTAGGTAATGAGGGTATTGTATTTTTAGGTGGATTGCTAAGTAGAATTTCATGACAGGCTTAAGTAGACCTTTCTGTCATAATATGATGCAAGCTTGAAGGTCATCAATATTATGTTATAGTATTGTAATATGAGGTATGATATGTGACTCTATAGCCCAGGGAAGGCAATGGTCTGACACAGTTGTCTTTCCCCATTCTCAAAAATAAAAATTAAATTCAAACAAACTTTTAAATTCTTTTGTTCTATGTTTGATTTGTATCTCAACTTCATGCCTATAATGAAATGAGAACAATGGGTGTACCATTATTTGAGGTAGCCATACACACTCTTATTATATTTATGAAGATTATTTTCTTTACACTTTTTTGCACCATATGTTAAATATCTACATTGAGTTTCACATAGGATCACCCTCTTAGGTTCTGTAGAGCCTAAAGTGTAGGGGAGAAAAGTGTAAAATCCATCTCCTATTCATTGGCCACTAATCTTGAAGTTCTTAAGCATAGGGACTGGCTATCCTTTAGACAATTTTCAAGATTCATCTAGAAAAAGCACCAATAAATTGGCGACTCTACTAGGGATGAACTTTGAAATTTGGTTGCAGAATGTCCTATCAAAGAGTCATTAAAATCTTAAAATATTATTTGTAACCAAAGATTGAAAATCGTGGAATCTTATTTTCTCATCTAAGACACAAACAAATTGGCAACTTCATTGGGGAGAAAGAATAGTATATCTACGAGAAAAGAGTCAGAAAAATTGGTGAATCTGAACATTTGATTCACATTTTGAAGTTTTAAGACATAGAATTGGTTTTGTTGCAATTTTTTTAAAGAAGTTATATGTGACTCTGTTGTTGGAGGAGACTCAGAATGAAATTCATCTTTGAAAGAGCTTCATATTTTTTGAAGCTTAGTCCTCTATGAAGAGAGGTGGCGACTATATCTAAAGAACCTAATGAAGATGTGAAGAATATTTTAGATCTACAAATATTTCTAGTGTGGAAATAAAATTTGTAGTAGTTGCAACATATCTAGGTAATTTCTAGTTTTGAATAAGGATAAGTCTATGTATGAAAACTATGCTTGCAAGTACTAGAAAAACTTTTGTTCCCATATTTAGTGTGTTAGCACTAAGAGAAAGGGAGTTGAGGAAGTTTACAATTAATGGTTGTAAGTAGGAAATGAATGAATCATATAAATATTTGTAATAAGGATTGTTGGTACGACTTTCTTTCTACATTTTTAAATGCTACAATGCAATAATAGCTACATTTCCAGTTATGTCCTCAAAGAAGGCCTTTCTTTGTGGGAAGATATAAACCATTAAATTTTAATGGTATTCAAATTTTCCCAAACCCTGTTCCTAATGAGGTCAAGGAACACTTACCAAAGTTCAAAGGGAAAATCTCAAAATCAACATCTTAGTAGCTACAAGATTTTTCTAATTTGATGGGAGATTATGAGGTAAGTCATGAGGATGTTTTCATGAAGTTCTTTGTTCAATATTTGAAGGAAGATGCTGGGTAAGTGCACCAAGATGGTCCCCAAAAAGGGGGCTTAAGTGGCCACTTTTTTTCTGAAATTAGGGAATGTTGACCTTGGACGTGAAATTGAGGATAGTTACACTCCAAATTTTGTGATGGAACAAAAACAAGGATCGAAGTGCTCTGATTCTATTTCTAAACTACTAATTTATTTTGAAAATGGTTGGATTCAGGGGTTCAACAAAGGGATTTACACAAACTGGTGTTTTTTTCAGAAAAACATAACATAGCAACTCTTGTACGACCTGAGCATGGTGACCTTTTTTTTAGTATTTTTAAAATCACTACGGTCACAAGTTAGCTAACAGTATCTAGTTGGTGCAAAAAGAATTGATAATTTTTTAATGAATATTTGACTTTTTACTAATTTTCTAAGTGGGTATTTCCTAAAAACCAGAATTTTGGTTGTGCTCCCCCTACAAATTTTGGAAAGTAATAGATTTTTTTAAATCTTGGTGAATTCATTGGGTCTCGCCGACAAAAAAAAAAGGATTCAACACTAGCCAAACATTCCCCATGACATCCTATAGTTATATTGAAGTCCCATGTCTCGCCGAAAGAAATCCATTCACCCATACGTTTCACTGTGACCCATGGAGTCAAGGAGAGCTCCCATAGACAATACTTAGTCTTGCTAAGATGTGTTATTTAATGTTTGTTCCGGTCACCAAGACATAATAATTCTCACACTGATAAAGCAACATGTTGGTGTGACAAAACATATCGGCAAGACTATGAGATCTCACCTCGATAGCTATTGATATAACTCCCTTGTGCTTTGTCAGTGAGACCAGAGGCATTCGGTGAGACCTCACACCGATAGAATCTTTTTGTGTTTTGTTGTCGAGACCCAATGCATTCACCAAGACCTTTCTCTGATGAAAAAATTCTCACCCGTAAGCCCCTTCTATCGCCGGTCGGTAAGACATGAATCATTCAGCAATAGCACATACCAAAGACATAACTCCTAGCAATACATCGTTCAAAGCTAGTCAATGAGACATAATGCGATCGGTAAGACCTCACCCCGAAGTCTTTATCTAGCTGATATGAACCTTTTGTCACCGAGACAATATGTATGTCCTGTCGATAGGTGCCTGTAGGTAAATTTTGATCATCGTGACATCCCTAAGGTCTTCTCGATAGGCAACAACAAACGTATATTAACAAGAATGCATTATGGGTCAGGGAGACCTTGATAATCTGATGCTGATATGGACTATAATGTAAAATACTCAGACCTAGA